>CAIGQQ010033438.1:540026-550610 GCA_903798035.1 Danio albolineatus
AGACAGACAGACAGACAGACAGACAGACAGACAGACAGACAGACAGACAGACAGACAGACAGACAGACAGACAGATAGATAGATAGATAGATATTGCAATAAAATAGATTTAAAAAGACTTGCAATATTGGGTAAGTATTTGCAATAATCTTCATGATAAATTCATTATGTCCCATTTAAGACAACTTGACTTAATTTGTTAATACGTCTCATCTTGTATATTTTTGTTAATTCTCTGAATAAATGTAATGGGAGTTACTTGACTGGTGAGCGAGAGAGGTGTTTTTAAACTTGACAACAAACCCTGATTAGCTCACTTCAGGGTTTATCTAAACTTGCATCATTGATTCTATGATTCTATAATTATATGATTCTATGGCCGGCAGCCAGCTCTCTGGTTAGTTTTGCAAGTATACCTAGAAGAATTTCTGCTGTTAAGGATAATACACATACAAACTAATTTCAACACTTGCAAAATAGTTTCAACCAAATCTGGATAAATTTGGCATGCTATTTTCACAGACCCCCGTCAAATAAATGTCCTACTAGTCAGCTATTGTCTTTGTTAATCAATGACATACCATTAATACTGTTGAAAACAAAAACGAGATGTCCATGAAATACATATCCACAGCTATATCAACCTGCAGTTGCTTACTGAGGCGAGTGATGGGAAATCACATAGGAAAATTAGGTTGCTGTTGGAAGTGGTGCTAATATGGCCAGCAGTGGGTGCTTAACCTGTGGTCTGTGTGAGTCCTAATGCCCCAGTATAGTGAAGTGGACCCTATTTAGGTCATTTAAAAAAACGAATTATGATATACATGGTGTTTAAGCTGGTATTGTAGTCAGCTGTTAACATTCTGCCACTTCGGTCTTGTTAATTCTTTTTTTGGTGGCAGAGTCCAGATGCGAGTCCTGTCTTGTCTTGCATGTTGTGCCTGGCTCAAGTTTTCTTGAGCACTCATATCTCCAGTCTCTTTCTGTATTTGTCTTGTGTACTCGTATCTTGCATCCTGTTTGTGTTGCCATTGTTTGTTGCACGTGACCGGTGTTTACACTCTGCCACGTTCTGTTGTTATGTGTGAACACGTGGTTAATGAGTTCTCTCATTGGCTCATTGGTGTTCTAGTTATGTTTTACGTGAGCACATGGCTTTTGTTGTGTTTTTGTACTGTCACTGAGTGCTGTCTTTCGGATGACATTAAACTGAGGTCCTGACTCTCTGTGGTCATTAAAAATAGATTGTGTGGTCAGCGCACTGGCACAGTGGATGCTGCACCCTGGTGGTGGTGTGGAGAGACACCCCTCATGATTGTAAAGCGCTTTGGGTGTATGGCCATACACGATAAATGCACTATATAAATACAGATACTACGTTACATTACATCTTTGACCAAATGCAAAATGTAACAACATTGTATAAAACATGGCATCGCATCTCGTTTCAAAAGATGACTTGAAATGTGACTTCCAACTCAAAAGCAAACATTTCATCCATTTTGCTGAGGTGAATGTCATGTGAATTTGCATAAACATAACTTTTAATCAAATATAATGTATCGGTGAATCGATGATTCTACGTTTAGCAAATGTTTGACATTTGATCCTCACTTCAGAGGTTGCTTCCATAGTTCAGGAGATGTAATGGGGGTCTAATAATCAAGTTTCATTCCAGTCACAGATGTTTCTCATATAATAAATTGACAAAAGACAATTTCTGCACAGAGTACAGAGCTATAAAATCAACATGGATGCCATTGCCCAGGATTTGATCTTGGAGGACTATTATGAGAAATGTTTGATTTCATATTGAAAGCTTTAACTTCTGATCTTGGCAAACACAAGCTAAAGTGTGAGACTATGATGAAATATCTGAAAAATCTCCTAGGCCCCTTTTACACTGCCAGGTAAATGTGATCCAATTCCAATTGTTTGCTCATATGTGACACATGTCAGATCTGTTCTGGCCTCCATCATATGTGGAAATAAATCAGATGGGATATGTGACTATGTCACTATCATGTAAACAGGCAGATCAGATTTATTGAGGCGTTCCGTTTTGTATGTCATTAAACTTGCAACAATGTGGTACTATTCCACAGTTTAATGACGTAGAAGGAAGAGTGTGTGTGGAGACACCGACATGGTAAACAACAACAACAGAGGAAACATTGAGGATAAAAGTGGTTAGTGGTAGACGGCAGAAGTTACCTGCCTGCCGGATATGTGTCAAGGGAAGGAACCATATATAAACCATAGGGGCAAGATGCGATAGCAGGCCTTTCCATCCTCCTTCACCTCTGCCTCAAAATAATTTTAAAGTTGGGGGAACTTCGCATGTTTTGCAGAGCTAAAAACAAGACAATTTCTTCCATCGTGGATAGTGTAGTGCAGATGCTAGAACCCACCTTTACGCATGCTCAACATCCTAAATTGTGTGGCAAGTGTAAACACATGAATCGGAAATGGTTCACGATTAAAAGAACGTGTAAACGGACAGGCAAACAAATCAGACATAGGCAACAAATCGGAATTGGGCATCAAGACCTGACAGTGTAAACAGGATAATTCGTTAAACATAACTATCATGTTCAAGATATCGTATTTTGATTTGCTATGTGTTTAATTGACACCAGGAAGGAAGATATCACAACCTAAGATTGCAGGAGATAAGAATTCCTGCCATAAATGATAAAAAGCAATCACTGATGTTTTGAATTATATTTGTTTCTTTTTCAATGACAATTCTTCCTTGTTCATAAAGTGTGACTAATGAAATCTTGGGTCCGGCATTAAGATGTCTGCAATACATTACTGTAAGGGAATATCGAGATAGTTTATAACTGATGTGGTGTTTTGGAGACCTCAAGAGAAATAACAGAAGGCTGATAAAACCAGAGGGGAAAATACTGAAGACATAAAATGGGTAAGAAAGTGGAAAAATGATTGGAAAGCAAGAATAAAAAAGACATCAGCATGCCATTTGTGCCCCAGATAAACAACTAAACAGAGCCAACATAGAGCTTTCCAATTTTGCACATCTCTTCACGTTGGTGTTTGTAAAATTCCAGATTCATAAACCCCATGTAATAGCCAGAAATAACAACAAAACAGCAAAGAGTGTCTTTCTAGAGGTGAGGAACTCGACCCGGGTTAACAGCTGTCCTGTAGAGGAGACTAAAGCAGGTCGTGGCCTTCAAACTCTCAGATAAGCTCTGCATGCTGATACTGGGCTGAAATGTGCTGCCTCTGGGAAAGGTTAACCTCACCATCTCACGTGCCAAAATCCGAGTCACTGTAAGAGGACAACATTTCTGACAAAACATCCTCAGCGCCAAAGGAGGTTTTCTGTGTTTTGAATGGCTCTGCTGTGCTGCAATTATCAGCGGCACCACTGATTCATGCTACGAGGAGGGGGCCAGAGTCAAAGCTTTTAAAGAGAGCAAATATTTTATCCCTGACACCCTTTCATTTACACCCTTTTCAATTTATACTTAGCAAAATCTGACTGAAAAGTCCAGAAATAGCTGTTCATTATGAGCTTTCATAATTGGAACTTTCCAAATGCGCATGTAAATCATTTTTCTAGGCATGCAGAAGGTAAAGTGTAGCTTACTTGCAGGGTTTTGGCCGGTGGTGGTGGTGAAGGAGATTTGAGCTCGGCTGCTCTTCAGCCGGTTCTGACCCCAGTAAGAGATGGCCTGAATCTGAGCTGTGTGGGGGGTGTTGGGCTGGAGACCCTGAAGCTCTATCTGTGTTACATCCTGAGAACACAAACACAAGGTATCGGTATTGTAATTATTAAGAGTATATTTACACTTGTGGGTGAAATCCACCTATTTCAATAGGAATCCAGGCAAATAAAGGGATAATGCACCCTCATTATAAAGATAATCATGTTAAACACTATAAATGAGGAGGACTTCTCTCCTCCTGAATCCCAGATCTGAATGCAGACAACGTGGATAGCAGTACAGCAAGTCTCATTCAATAACTATTCCAACCATTAACCCGGCCGGTATTCTGGAGGATTTTAAACATGTGGGAACAGGGTGTGGTAAGAAATCATGACAACGGCAGCACGGATAGGTGATGTGTCTGAATGGTAACAAACTCAACTGATTAAAGACAAAGCCCACCATTCTCCAATTCATGTACAGCTCTCCCAACAAAAATGCTTGCTGCACACAAACAGATTGACCGTATCGGTGGCCTGGAAAGCATTGTGGGGAAGGCCATGCAACAAAATCCTTGGATCATGGAAACAAACACATCCAAGCCTACATGAATGGCTAAATACTGCGTGTCCGTGTGCTGTCTCAGCTTGGCAGGTCTGAGGTCTGTCCATATCAGCCTGTCATCAGAAATCACATGCAGTCATGAATAATTAAGAAGCAGGGTCTTCTCATTGGATAAGAACCCTCAGTTATGAATAATAATGAGAAACCGGCGAGTCATCACTCTACTAGAAGATTAGTGTTATGTCACCCCAAAAATAATTTAAATCTCTGTTACGTGGGTCTGTGTTTTATTTATTTGTTTATTTATTTGTTTGCTTGGTATTGTTCGTGCTTTCTGCACTTGTTTGAGTTGTAAGTAGAGTTTGCAAATGGCACATCCGTATAGGATGACGCCGGTGTCGTCACTAGGCTGACGGCAATGGCGGCTCAGTCTCTCTTCTCTTTCGCTCACTCTCGTTGGCTTGCACTCAGGCTGTCTGGCTGCTGGTGCTCTGTGCAACGGGATGAGTGACACTGACAACGGTGGTGAGGATCCAAGTGCAGATTTAATATAAGGTCAGTACAGCAGTGGTAACGGGGCAAACAGATAATCAAAATCGTGGTCGTAAAACAGTCATAAGGTCAAAAAGGCTGGCGGCAGGCAAGGATAACAGATAGCAAGGCCAGGGTCAAAAACATGAAAACACAGAAACAAAGGAAATGCGTTGTATGTCACTTTACAGGGAACAATACTCAGCAATGACTGTGCATGCATGTGCTGCTTATGTAGTGTGTGTAGTCTTTGACGGTCCTCCGGTGGTGTGTGTGCAATCAATCGTGATATGGAGCAGGTGTGTGTGTGTGTGTGCTGCATGACTGGAGTTGTAGTCCTTTAACCAGCAAATCTGCAGTTCAGATTTGTATTTTTCATAGTCACGTTTTGTTATTTATTTACTTCAGAGAAGGAAAGCAGTGGCCTGGAAGACTCACCTGTTTTCTATTGTTTTCACAGGAGCTCTAGGTAAGATCTGTCTTGTAGGAATAGTTATAGTCAGGGAACTGTTTTGTTTAGCTGCCCTACCTGTCTACATGATTTGTTAATAATATTCTTGTTGTGTCTTGCAAATAAGATTTAATGAGATGAAATATTTATTGATGGGACATCAACTTGTCTGTGTCTTTCATATGTTCGGCTCAAACCTTTACTTTACAAATCGAGCAAATTTGGGGTTTTGTGCCGCAACAACCCTAAAGATGAAATTAGCTTCTTACCCCACTATTAAAGCTAACAAGTGCTAACGTTGTTGTTAAGAGTGAGACTCCTCCTCCTCTGTACCACCAGAGGGAATGCTCACTTGAATACTGACACATACACAAACTACATTACCCATCAGCCCACTTACCTGGAACTGATTTCAGTGGCAGCTGATATCCATTACGCACACTATGGCTGCATATACAGTATGCTAAAATCAGTATGCGAGCTTAGTATGTCCGAAATCATAGAATTTGAAAATCAGTATGCGAGAAGTACCCTAATGACTTACTACTTCCGGCAAGATTCTACACTCTAAAAAAAAAAGGTGCTAAATAGCACCAAAACTGGTTCTTTGGTCGTAACGAGGGGGGAACCTTTTTTGGTGCTATACAGCACCTTAAAAAAATAGGTGCTATATAGTACTTTTGTCAAATGGTGCTATATAGCACCTATATTTTAAGGTGCTCATAATGTTACTTTACCCTTTCCGCAAATAACACTGGCATAAAAGTTATGAGAATTAGCTATGAGAACAAGTGCTTACCAGTAGTAGTGGTGCTACATAGCACTTTAAACACCCCAAAGAACCACTGAAAAACCTTTATGGTGCTTTAAAGATTCATTACACAGTAAAAGTGCTATATAGCACCCTGACCACCTTAAAGAACCACTGAAGAACCACTGAAGAACCTTCATGGTGCTTTAAAAGTTCTTTACACAGTAAAAGTGCTAAATAGCACCTCAAATATCGTAAAGAACTACTGCAGAACCACTGAAGAACCTTTTTTTTTTAGAGTGTAAAGTGTGCATCTCATGCACGCTGTGCTATCCCATGATGTCCCGCAAGAGAATTTATGAATGGGAGTGAAACAACGCAACTGACGCAGATAGGTCACATGACCATGAAAAAATGGCAGATGTAGTACGTCTGAATTCCATTCATACTTCTCACACTCATACTGTATGGAACGTACTTTTCTAACGGCAGAGTAGTACATTTAAATTTAAATGCAGTACCTACTGAGTAGTACATATACACATATACTATATACACTCCTCACCCATCAGTCCATGCAAAGTCTTGTTTTGCTCAGCGAACATTTCTAAGTGCTTTTTCCTGGTTTAATTTCCCTGTTATTTACCCTTGCCTGACTTTGGTGTCTGATTGTTTGCCGCCTGCCTTTTGGACTCTGACTGTTAGCAGCCTGCCCCAACATTAGCCTGCTTCCTGATCTCCGACTGTTAGCTGCCTGTCTCAACATTAGCCTTTCTTTATTTGTAGTCTGTTGTTTGCAGCTTCCTGACAATGAAGCTACAGATGGACCTAAATAAGGTACTAAATAAGTACTAAATAAGTCTATCATGATTGTCAATGATGAAATACATCCTTTATCAAACACCTTCCAACTGTACCATCAGGTGGTCGATATTGTGTTTCCAAGTGTGTAAGAAATAGGAAAAAATTATCATTTATACCCCAAGCAAATAAGTTTTTTAATTCCTCCTCCCTCTGCTGGCGGCTAATAGACTGTATATTTTTTAAAGTAGCTGCTCAATGTTTTTAAAATGATTTATTTATACATTCATTCATTCATTCATTTTCATGTCGGCTTAGTCCCTTTATTAATCCGGGGTCGCCACAGCGGAATCAATCGCCAACTTATCCAGCATTTGTTTTACGCAGCGGATGCCCTTCCAGCCGCAACCCATCTCTGGGAAACATCCATACACACACAACCACACTCATACACTACGGACAATTCAGACTACCCAATTTACCTATACCACATGCCTTTGGACTTGTGGGGGAAACCAGAGCACCCGGAAAAAAACCACACAACTACAGGGAGAACATGTAGACTCTGCACAGAAATGCCAACTGACCCAGCCAAGGCTCGAACCAGCGACCTTCTTGCTGTGAGGCTGTGAAATGCCAGAAGTCTCTGTGAGTGTAAGCTGCAAATGAAATTACCCTATGGGCACAAATAAAGTTAACTAACTTACTTAACTAAAATTAGAGAAACTTTGAGTTTTCAGTTTCAAAATGGCAGGTTTGTCAAACTGCCGTTTTTTAGTGTTCAGCATTTCTGCCTTTGTCTTGCCCCTGTATGAAATCAGTTAATCATGTCCTGTGTTTTGTTCAGTCAAGTGTCTGTTATTAATTTATCTACCTTGATGTGATTCCTGTGTTCCATGTTCCAGTTGTGAGTATTCAGTTTGTAAATAAATACGTGTTTGATAATTCCTGCAAACCTGTGCCTTTTTCCGAGAGAGCGAGACGTGACATAACACTAATGATGCTAATAATGAAAAACAAGACTCAGCAAAGAGTCTGTGCGAATGAGGTGTCTTTATAGTCCCAGTAATCAGTCCATCAGTTTCCAGCTGTGTGTGTAATCAGGAGCAACCCGAAACTGGTTCCTCCATTTGAATTAAGTTTGAGCATTAGATTTTTCCTTAATTACTACAGAATTTTACTGAGTTCTTCATGAAAATTAAATATCAAATACATTGGATTTCTCATTTCAGAATGCATTGTGGTTTATTATTTGATAATTTAATTTATTATCTGGGTAGTTGTTTTGAAAGTTCAAATTATTATTTGATCTTTTTAGGCATTTGAATTTTTAGTTGAATTTACATATATAATTTAAATTTTAATTAACAGTCCACATGCGCATGACATGTAATAATAATTTACGTAAGCATTATTGCAGTAATATTTTGTTGTTGTTGTTGTTAATAATAATGACATTAACATTATTATTGGTGCTACTATTATTTTTGTCGTTGTTGTTAGAGTTAGAAATACTGCAACCTTTATTTTTCCAAGCGAGGAGGTCTGAGATTAACTCAATTTAAAGTAACAAGCTGGCAGAAGCCTTTTTGGGTGAACTTGTGGATAGCTCACAAATGTCATTTTTTCAACTTTGATTCATTCATTCATTTTCTTGTCGGCTTAGTCCCTTTATTAATCCGGGGTCGCCACAGCAGAATCAACCGCCAACTTATCCAGCATATTTTTTATGCAGCGGATGCCCTTCCAGCCGCAAC
This sequence comes from Danio albolineatus, assembly GCA_903798035.1. Taxonomy (NCBI): domain Eukaryota; kingdom Metazoa; phylum Chordata; class Actinopteri; order Cypriniformes; family Danionidae; genus Danio; species Danio albolineatus. The sequence goes on from CAIGQQ010033438.1 coordinate 548,562, forward strand.
CCATCTCTGGGAAACATCCATACACATTCACACTCACTATGGACAATTTAGCCTACCCAATTCACCTATACCACATGTCTTTGGACTTGTGGGGGAAACCGGAGCACCCGTAGGAAACCCACGCAACCACGGGGAGAACATGCAAACTCCACACAGAAATGCCAACTGACCCAGCCGGGGCTCGAACCAGCGACCTTCTTGCTGTGAGGCGAACGTGCTACTCACTACGCCACCGTGGCGCTCCATTTTTTAATTTTTTTTAACTTAATAGAGAAAATTGTGATTTAGGTTAAGTAAACAGGTTAAATATAGTTTTACAGACATTTTTACAGATTTTTGCCAAACCAGCAAAAACAAACAAGTAATTTTAACTTGATGGATTTTTTACAGTGTGCAACCCATCACTGGGAAATGTCAACTTACAAATGTAAATAAATCACATATTAAAATATTGAGTGCCACAGGGCTCAGTGTTGGGTTCTCTGCCTTTCCTCAAGTCTATCGTTTCTTTTGGAGACTTCAAGAAAACTTGAGCTAGGTTTTCACTGTTATAGCAATGATACTTAGCTCATGAAAAATGGGACACATTTTATTGTGTTCCAAAGTTACCCGGATGCAAAGGATTTTTGCAAATTTGTATCATTTCTCACTCTCAGCATCAGAATGATCCTTTTTCAAAAGCTTAAATGACATATGATGACCTAAGTACCAGATTACTTTAACGCAATTCTGGAAGGGTGTCCTCTGAACCCAAGCGAGCTCAAATCACACAATAGTCCATCTTGTTCATCCTGGCCATCTAGTAACACCACAAATATCAAAATCCTCTGCAGGAGGTAGATCCTTTTCCTGTTTGGCGCTGAAACTCCTGAGGAGCTTTCCCAGTATTGTTTGGGATTCAGACACACTCTGCAGATTACGTCTAGACTACATACCCATCTCTTTAGCCAAGCATACACTCAATTTATCAGCTAAACACATGGTTGTGTTGCATTAGGTCAGTCAGCTTAGAAAAAAAACCACATTTGATATAAATCATAATTATCATGTACTGTAACAGTATCTGTTAAAACGAGTCTTTTTCAAATGAGTCTTTCATTTAAGACAAACTGCTGCTAACTCCAAGCTCGACAACAGCCGATATGCAGTAACTGTTACAGAACATTAATGCTAGCAACCACATTTTGGTCCTGAGAGAATTTACCATAACACGCAAGACACCTACATTTCAGACACTTTTTGTCGGTCTTCAGCTTCCTAACTTTCTTTCACAGTACAACCTACTGAATGGCAACCACAGACTCTCTGTCATTACAACTGAGAATCCCCTCCATATCACCTATTCTATGAGATTACTCTCATTTAATCAACATTAATCTTCTAGTCTATTTTGCAGATTTTTTTTCCTTTCAAGCTGTCATGGAGTTATCAGAAAACCACATCAACTAACAGATGGAATGCCTCAGGGTTCAGTTCTTGGCCCCCTAAAATTTCATCACATAGCTTCTCTGTGTAGACAATACGCAGCACTTTACACTTGTATCTTTTGCTTCTCTTTCAAACATATACACTACTGGACAAAAGTCTTGTTGTCGATCTCAGTTGTATGAGCAACAACTAATAACTTGACTTTTAGTTGATCATTTGGAAAAGCGGCTGAAGGTGAATTTTTCTGATGAAGCATCTGTTGAACTGCATCTCAATCACCACAAATACTGCAGAAGGAACCCACATGGACCAGAGATTCTCACAGAAATCAGTCGAGTTTGGTAAAGGACAAATCTAACGATTTTGGGGACTACAAAAAATCTGGGCCAGTGAGATCACAAGGGCTTCCAGTAACGTGCATTCACCAGGTGCATGCACTGCACAGCGAAGGGGCCAGAGGCGCTGTAATGTTATAGCAGAGAAAGCTAAAATGGCGTCCAAACGCTGCTATTTCCACAGAGCTTCTTTTGTTTCTGTATTTGGGCTTCCAAATGACACGACACAGAAACAGAAGCGCTTACAGTTTAATTTTAGTTGTTATGTTCCAGTGAATTATAAAAA
>CAIGQQ010033438.1:550620-591722 GCA_903798035.1 Danio albolineatus
CATGAGCACACACTGCTTTGCATCTTATAAACACAAACAAGGCTTAAAAAATACACTGTGGACCACACCTTTAATAATACATATTGTTTTTACGCTTTTTATACTTTTTTCGTATTTTTACAATCACCTCTATTACTAATATACTTGAGCTGCATCCTAAATGACACACTATACACTATGCACTATGTACTTAAGCACTTACACACTCAACAGATTGTTATATGTATGTTATATGTATGTAGTGCTGTGCCAAATGGAACACTAATGGCTTATTTACTAAGCGGAAGTTCAAATCGTTTCCCTGATGACGTTTGACGGTTGCCAAATTAGAGAAATAAATGACCAAAATTCCAAATAATACCTGGCATTAGTATAACCGCATTCACCATCGGGAGGCGCTATAATCACTCTCGTTGGAGAATTTTGCTTTCACAGTCCAAAATAAATAAAGTTATCCAACATGTGCGCACGATAGCTCCGCCTCTTCCGTTACGTGCACAAAGCTCCGGTCGTTGAGTGTGTGAAGTGTCCATCATTACACACTTCATATTACCAGTGGAGTGAGTGCATCATCCGGGTAATTAAAGTGCACTTATTATTGTTAGAGTTTTCAGTGTGAACGCACTTATTACACTATTTATGCTTCAAAATGGCATAGAAAAGTGCACAAGTATGCGATTTGGGACGCAGCTTAACTGTCCTGAGCCAGGTTTGATCTGGGCTCCTCTGTCTTGTCTGTCTCAGCTGATGCCTCTCTCAATCAGCGCAGGCGCGCTTTCATTACCCACCTGTGGCTCTTTTCTACTGATTTTCCCTTCTACTTATACGTGCCTATTTGTGAAGTTCTTTGCCAGATTATTGTGATCTCGTATCCGCATACTCTGTGCTGCTCTTATCTCTAAATACAATTATACTTAACCTTCCTGTCTAGTTTAGTCCAGTATCATTTCTGAAGTTAATCATTAAATGCCATACCTGTGATCTACGCAGTCACCCCGCTGTGTGGAATCCAGTCTCCCTCTCTACCACCATGCTCGCCTGATCTTGCACAAACCTCGCTGCTGGGAATCTCTCCTCACTCCAAATCCTTTTGTTTCCCATCGGCTCAGATTCAGAGGGTGAAGTAATCTACCGCCGAACTTCCAGCCTGCGTTCCCATTGACGACCGGAGAACGTCAGTTGCCTTTGTTGTTTCTTCAATAAAACTCTTGAGTTTGAGAAATCTCTGTCCGAATATTCTGTACGGCCCGTGACACTAAATTTAATAATGTATTTTCATTTTGCAAGCTCACACTCATGTGTTTAATCTTCATATGTTAGTGTAATCTTTCAAATGAACAGTGCAGACAGAACAGTTTCTGCACGATTAGTAGACAAACAGTGCTATTGTCTTAAACGAGCCATACTGTTGTCAATCCAAAACTGCACAACAGCAGTCATAGAGAGCCACTGTGCATTTAGTTTCAGCTAAGTTGTGTTTTTTGGACTGGACGAATTCTTAATTCCAGGCGGTTTTGAAAATGATCTGACATTTTCTATTACTCTCAATAACTCTTAATCGCTCGCAGTGATCCATTCGGCGAACAAAAATCTGTCAGCCAAAATAGGCCTTTATAGGCTACTGTTCAATAAAATAGATTGCTTTCTCAGACTCGGAGGTTATTGCATTGTAAAAACAAATTACCTAATCAAAACCATTTGAGAGCTGCGGCTTTCAGAGGAGCACACGGACTACAATAAAATATGCTGATCACTAGGCCAGCTGCGTCTTTATTTTGCGGTCGTTGTGGTGGGAAAGCCACTTTTTACTGGCTGGAGCGTTTTACTGCTTCACAGGTGGAGCACACGAGTCCAACACCTGGCCAAGGCTGACCAGTCAAAACATACGCTCAAATCCTTAAACTCAGCAGCAGATTTAGCACTTCCTGGGTCTGACATTCCAGCACCGAAAAACCCAAGAAAAACAACTCAGGGAAATTTCTCCCCTCTCTACGGGTTCAGGTTCAGCTTTATGAGAGAAAGGTACCTCGACAGCCTCAACGAGATTTTGGCCACTATCCGCAAGCCTCGGTCTGGCTTAATTTTCTTATTCATTCTTCTGAAATGAACTTTCCACATAGATAAACACTGAGCGCAGCCCCCTACAGGTTCGCAGTTTAGCAGAGATATAAAAGTATGTGCAGTATTTTGCAGGATCTTACCCCGTCTGTGACCCTTCCCACCCGACTCTGGCTGCTGGAGGGTGTTCCTCGGGGGCTCCAGGTCACCTTGTAATGGTGGACCTCCAGGTCGCTCTCAATGGGGGTCTCCCACAGGACCAGAACACTCACTGTGCCATCAGGGTGAAGCGTCTGGTTGCCCGTCCTGGCGTTCTGTGGGGTCTCTGGGGGAAGTGGATCTGAAACAGAGATGAAGTGAAGGTGCTTCTGTCAGACCACTGCTTTACATCACAGTTTATTTGTGTAACTTCACCCGACATGACCTGAGGTGAACCGCTGTAGAAATCTCAACATGTAGTGCTCAGGGCTGCGTTTCTCAGAACCTTCTTAACCCTTGTGTGCTGTTGGGGATGTTTTCATCCACTCTGGGCTGATTTTAAATCTTAATTTGGCCCTAATTTACTCGCTGTTTCAGCAAATGAGATGATTTTATTGACAAATCTTATTTTGTTGCATATTTTGGGAAAATGCTTTAAAAAGGTTAAAAAATTCAATACACCCTTTTATTATGTTCGTGGCTGTTTTTGCCCAATTGACTCCTATTTTAATGACATTTTTTGATTGCAAAGCCATGACATATAATCATGCATTCTTTATTGTTGCTGGTTTTCCCTGTTGGGAAGAGGGACAAAAATCTGTACTGTTCATCAGTTGCAGTCAGGGCTTGACATTAATTTTTTTGATCACCAGCCACTATGGCTAGTAGTTTTCCAACATTACTAGCCACTCGTCATTTTCACTAGCCACAATTTTGTTGTTGGGAAAATATAATATGTATACATAAATTTGACTTTGGCATTCTACAACTACTTGATTTTAGACATTGTGTCCACATGCCTCCTCTTTCCTTTCACATTATTTGTGTATGAACTTGCTTAACGTGTATTAGCAAATGGGCTTTGGTTTCATAGTGTCACATTGCAATTTGTTTTAATTTCACAGGACTTTTCATGACTCAACACTAAGATTTGACCAAATTCATCTCTGACCACACCAAAACTAAATAATTATTTCTTAGCCACAAATGTTAAATAATATGTCAAAACATACACAAAATATAGCTGTATACATGCTCTTTTTATTCAACAAAACTTTTCTTTAAAAAACCCCAAACAGTTACGTTAAAAAAAAAAACAATTATTGCCATGTATCTAAAACTATGCACTGTAGCCTGATCTGTCCAGGCTACAGGTCTCTCAGATCACTAGTTCATTTCAGGTCAATTTTTTACAGTGTACACATACATGGGGAGTTAATCTCCTGTTAAAGCATTGTTATTGTAAAAATGAAAATTAAACCATATTAACAAAAAATAACCCTAAGCAAAAGTAAGCAGGTAAAACACATACTGTGTGTGATAATAGAAGGATAATCATGCACAGGGGTAACATTAGGCCCATAATCTGTTTCGACAAAACTGGCAACCACTGCTGCTTAGAAAAAGACATATTTTGGATCTTCTGAAAGCCACAACTAGGTGCGTGCACAAGTATCACTTTTTGCCCAGTCAATTTCAAAAAGAACCGAACGCAACGGTTGCATTTCCAGGCACAGTTGCTTCACACCAGGAAACGGGAGCAAGGATGCTTTTTTCAACAGTCGTGCGCATCATATTACCTGTGCTTGCATGTGATCATCCTCTCATCCGGTATTCACCTGCTTTCTTTTGCTTGCGCGAACGCAATTTTTGTCGGTCATGCTGCTTCTGAATTTTAAGATGACATTTGCACGCTTACTGGGCCATCTTAATTGTCGAACACTGCTTTTTAGAAAACTATCATTAAAAAATGATTTTCAACCAGGTGGCTAGTGAGAACGTCTGTCTAACCCGCCACAGCTGAAATCTAACCGCATTTGGCAGGTTGGCGAGTTTTAATGTAAAGCCCTGGTTGCAGTGCTTAGTTTCTGCCTTCTATATGGAGTATTGTGTGTGCATGTGTGTGTTTCTGCCCTCTATATGGAGTATTGGGTGTGTGCGCATGTGAGAGAGAGACCTTTGCGCACTTATCTTGATATGTCTGAGAAATTCAAAACAAGCCCCTAAGCTCTCAGAGCACAGTAAACACAGTAAGTGTATTTCTGCACACACACGCACACGCACACGCACACGCACACACACGCACACACACACACACACTATAATCTGCTATTTTACTCCACTGAACTCAATATAAAAGCCAGAAACTTTTTTTGCACAGGCTATCTAATCCTGCCAATTGATGATCAACAGTAAAAATACACTTTTTACCTCTACCTAACAGGGAAAAGCAGCAACAATCAAGAAAGATGATTATTTGGTGCTTTGCAATCAAAAAAACGTGATTATAATGGAAGTCAATGGGGTAAAAACAGCCACCAACATAACAAAAGGGGAATTAATTTAAACAATAAACAAGGACTAAAGCTACGCCATTCGTAGGTCATACAGGTCCAGACTTTTCCAGTCATCTCAACTTAAATCAGTCAACCTGAGTAATATATTGTTACAATTTAGTCAAATCCTAATTAACTTATTAAGTTAAAGTAACAAGTTTGTTTCATTTACATTTTTTCAGTGTACATTAAGGAAAGTTAATATGTGTTTGCCAATGATTTTGTAGCTAAGTAAACCCTCATACTTTAGTCATACTTTAATAAAGTTGGTCTGGACTCTTCTTAGCTATACCTTATTTACATCTAAGGGCTGGGTTATACTTCTGCGTTGAGTGATTGGCATGACCCACGGCGCATGCCTTGCGCGTTGCCTCTACAATTAGCTCAAACTCGCTCATTCAGAGGCGGGAACCGGAGGACGTGCAAAACAACACAAAACAAAAGTTTCAATCCGGAGCTCCTTCTTGCGACTTGACACTTGTAAACAATCACTCCATTGGGCTTGCGGCTCTCAGCGCCAGCCACACTCATCAGCGATACCAAGCCGACCAATCACAGCGCTTGCACTAAGCTTCGGTGTGACATGTAGTTTTTTGACAGGTGTGGGTCGGCGCCTGCCACGACAAGGGTTATGCACAGTACGTGTGTGCTTGACGCAGAAGTAATCAGCCCTAAGTCTATGAATGTAACCATTTAAGTTGTATATTCACCCAGAATTGTTCCTGTTTTGGATTTGATACTATCTAATCTAATGTATGCACAAATATATTATTAAAAAGCATTTTATAAAAAGTATTTATTTATCAGGGGTGTACTGATTTATGCTCAGCACTGTCTATTAGGGTTGGGTTGATAGACGATGCCATCATCCATTGCCAATGGCCGATAGACATCACGTTGCTGAGACGGCATCGCGATCCTCCGCCCCGACACAGCAGCAACCCACTCGTGAAAAATACACACTCGGGCCCCGTTTACACACTGGCATTTCATCTAGCATTTCTGAACAGCCCTCCGTCCACACTATACAGCTGAAAAAACACACATCACGTGACCACACACAAACAGGCACAAATTCTGTCATGAGCTCCAGGCAGACAGCGGGTGTTTTAAGTGCAAAACCCCAGAAAGCAGTGCATGTGGGGCAGTTCATCAAGGATGTAGCGCTGGATGGCGTCTCACTATTGTTGTTGGACATGATATTTATTTAATCTTGTCTCTCTCTAACGACTCTTCAGTCTTTTGAATCTCTCAGGTAACGTGTCACAGCGTCAGTTCACTGCTTCATGCTTTCATTTTCACGCTTGTACTTAGTAATGTTAGCGAAAATCTCAGATACTGTTGGTTGCTTCCTGTTGGTTGTGCACATTTTTTACCAACCAAGTTTGTTGACGCCATTATAACCACACAGATCACTCTGCCTATTCATGCCAGAGTCTCACTGTTAAAGTGATTGACAGGTGGTAATTTGTGTGTAACTTGATTTATTTATGATTTGGTTATGGGTAAAATAAAGACCATGCGGGTCAGGTAGTTGAAACGGTAGGCTACAAATAGTTAATTCATTATGAATTAATACATTATTCATAGATAATTAATTCACCGCCACCTATGATGATGATGCCATCGTCCATTGCAATGTTTCACATCAAATTAGTCGACATCGCTCGACCCTACTGTCTATGCAATATCATTGGCTGGGCATAAAACTGACAGGCAACTCTATAGCTCATGTAACGGTTTCAGGGATCTGTTTTCTTTGCATATTTACAACATTATAACAGCTCATAATCTGCCAAATCCTGCTTCATAGTTATATATGCAGTTAAAGGCTGAAGAATTTTAAATATATCCCAACAGAGCTACGAAATTTTCACAGTATTCTGCTATATTTTTTTTAATTCTGGAGAAAGTCTTATTTCTTGTATTTAACTGGAATAAAAATTTATGATTTTTTTTAAGGTCAATACTATTAGCCACCTTAAGAAATTATTATTTTCTTATTAGCTACAGAACAAGCCACAGTTGATTAATGAATGTTCTGTTGTTAATTATCCTAATTAACCTAGTTAAGTCTTTGAATTTCACTTCAAGCTGAATATTAATATCTTGCAAAATAGCTAGTAAAATATTATGAACTAGGGGTGCCACGGTGGTGCAGTGGGTAGCACAATCACCTCATAGCAAGGTCAATGGTTCGTGCCTCAGCTGGGTCAGCTCGGATTTATGTGTGGAGTTTGCACGTTCTCCCCATGTTCACATGTATTACAGGTGAATTCGGCAAGCTAAATTGTCCATAGTGTGTGTGTGTGTGTGTGTGTGTGTGTGTGTGTGTGTAAATTTGTGTGTTTGGGTGTTTCCCAGTGAAGGGTTGCAGCTGGAAGGGCATCCGTTGTGTAAAATATGTGCTGGATAGGTTGACGGTTCATTACGCTGTGGCGACCCCAGATTAATAAAGGGACAAGGCTGGAAAGAAAATGAATGAATGAATGAACAGATACAAAAGAAAATTGAAACAAAATTGTTTCTTATTAGTATATGTTTAAAATGTGTTGAATAAATCTTCTCCATGTTAAACAGGACTTGGGAAATATTTGAAAAACAATTAAAATTTTACAGTAATTATTATCATTATGAGTTTTTCAAATAAGTTTTTCTTTCATTTCCTTATGTGTTTTTATCCTTGGCGAATCTTCATGCTTGCATTTTATACACTATAGTGATGACATTAGCAGGTTAGCAAGATGAATAGCAGGTAATACTTCTCATGAAACAAGCCTGGGTTATATTTCACCCCAAAATCAAACAAAAGAAGAAGAAACTACACATTGCCCACAGAAATGAAGCTTATTTTAGAAGAAATAAATATGATTTGGGGGTGGAGTTCTTAAGCTTTGTAATATTTCTTTCTGCCTGAAAAGAAAAGTCAATATGTTTCCTTAGTAAAAAAACATGAAATATAGTACAACAAGGGAAATATTAAAATAAAATATGTATTTGTAGCTATTAATAATATTGATTGCGAAACAGTAGTTGCTCTTAGTGTTTTTGGCTCCATGTAGAGAGTTTTCACAAGCCAGCGGTGCTCAGTAGGAATGAGAGAGAGAAGAAGAAGTAGAGAAAACAGACTTTTTGACTTTTCCAGCCACTTTAAGTACAAAGATATAAAAGCAACAAACAATAATTATCATCACGAGATTAACTTCAGGACAAATAAATCAAAAACAACTGCCAAACCAAAACTAAAAAGAATCATACAGACACGGTACTTTCAACCATATTAACAAAACTCTTTCAAACACTTATCTCAAGAGATCTATACTCATCAGCTTCACAAATGCATTGATTTACTGTCTATATATTAGTAATAGTTTCCAAATACTCAATCTCAGTAGGAATGAGAGAAAGAGAGTGAGAGAGACTTTTTTTTCTTTTAAAAACCTTTAAATACAGTTTTAATCACAACTGTTTAACACAGGGGTGTCCAAACTCGATCCTGGAGGGCTGGTGTCCTGCAGATTTTAGCTCTAACTTGCCTCAACACACCTGCAAAGATGTTTCTAGAAAGCCTAGAAAGTACTTGATTAGCTAGCCCAGGTGTGTCTGATTGGGGTTGGAACTAAACTTTGCAGGACACAGGCTCTCCAGGTCCGAGTTTGGACATCCCTGGTTTAACACATAAGCACATTCATTGCATAAATTACTCAATACACTTTGTTTCTGATTTTCCTGTAAGTTCATAACAAGTAAACTCAACAACCACGAGCAGTCATCCAACAAGTAGTCAAATAAGTTAAAATAACAGTGTCGGTGAAATCTTTTCCCAAAATTTTTGCTTTCTTGTCAACCATATACTCAAGAGAAAGAGAGTGTCACAGTCTTGTGTCTTCATAGTGTAACTGTTCCATGTGCTTTCTGTTATTGTCATGTGATCCCTTTGTTCAGTTTCCCGCCATTCATTAGTTTTATTAGCTTCACCTGTGTCTCTCCCCTGTTTGTATTCAGTTCAATCATGCCTTGTGTATTTATATCCCTGAGTATGTATAGTTCTTGGTCCTGTACTAGCTTGTCACATCTCCTAAATGTTTTTGATGATCCAGTTCTTGTTGTAAGTACTTTTTAATATAAATAAATGTGTGGTTTTTGATAACTCCTCTGTGAGTGAGCCTACCCATGATAGAGATTAAAATTCTAGTCTTTCATATCACTTAAAAAAACAACACAATTTTACACAATTTTCAATCTGGTTTCAGAGCACATAAAAGTACAGAGAGCTCACTTATAAAGATAATCAATGATATACGCCTAAATACAGATTCAGGCAGACTTACAGTGCTGGTACTGCTTGATCTCAGTTCTGCATTTGACACTGTCGATAAAGAGAACTGGGGTTGGGCTGTCTGGGATGGACCTCAAATGGTTTAGATCGTACCTTGAAGGGAGAGGTTACTATGTCAGTATACGTGACCATAAAGGTGGACACCTATGACATGTGGAGTTCCCCAAGGCTCAATTCTGGCACCTCTCCTGTTCAAGTATTGTGTCTGTAGGATTCTTTTTATATGCTCCCTCTGAGCCAAATAACGAGAACAAACCAAATCTCCTACCACAGCTATGTTGATGACACTCAGTTCTCCTTAGCCTTACTGCCTAATGATTACAGCCCCATTGACACCCTCTGCCAATGCATTGATAAAATTAACAATTGGATGTGCCAACTTACTTCAGTTAAACAAAGAAAAAACTGAAGTCATTGCATTTGGGAACAGAGATGAGGTTCTCAAGGTAAATGCGTACCTTGGCTTTAAGGGTCATACAACAAAAAATAAGGTCAAGAATCTTGGTGTGTCTTGTCAGATCTGAGTTTCAATAGTCATGTTAAAACATTTAGTAAATCAGCCTAATACCATCTCAAAAACATTGTAAGAATTAGACTCTTTGTTTCTAGTGAAGAAAAAATCTAGTGAACTTATTTTTATCAGCAGCAGGGTGTATTACTGTAAAGGCCTCCTCACTGACCTTCCCAAAAAGACAGTCAGACTGTTTCAGTTCATTCAGAATGCTGTGGCCAGGATTTTGACCAGAACCAGGAAATCAAAGCACATCACACCTCTCCTCAGGTCTTTGCACTGGGTCCCAATTACATTCAGAATAGATTTTAAAGTATTACTACTTGTCTATAAATCACTAAATGGCCTGGGACCTCAATACATTACAGATATGCTCACTGAATCAAACCCAACAGATCACTCAGATCTTTAGGATCATATAAACTAGAAACTCCAAGAGTTCAGTCAAAGCAGAGTGAATCGGCCTTCAGCTACTAACAGCGCCCCTCGCTGCTGGAATCAGCTTCCAGAAATGATCAGATGTGCTCCAACATTGGGTACATTCAAATAAAGACTGAAAACACATCTGTTTAGCTGTGTCAATTACTGAATGAGCACTGTGCTACGTCTGACAGATCGCACTATTGTGTCTTTTTTTCCCATTCTTTTATAACTAGAATAAAGACCCATTTCTTTGCATACAAATAAAACACAAATGCTGTTGAAATCCATATCCTCTAAAGGATTGTTTGTCTGCATTATTTATGGCATCTGGAGCTGGGAACATTTCCCAAAAGGCATAGTTTGAATGGCATCTGCACTTATGTTAGTCATTTAAATTATTATTTATTTTTTGTTATTTATTCCCGAGGTTTCCATAATCCTGGACCAGGCCCTATCCTGAGCAGCTGCTGAGGTGGTCATGGAAGAGTGAGAGCATGAGACTGATCCCTGTAAGACCCCATTGACAGACAAGTCCTCACATTGTTCCTGAGGGGCCAGCCTGTACACCAGCCGGTGACCACTCCCACCTGCAGCTTTTCCACAATGGATGTCCAGCATTCTCCAGCCTCAGGCACCTACTGTAGACTACAGCTCCGCACAAGAAATGGTCATGACCAACTGAGCCTGGTTTCTCTCGAGGTTTTTAATCCTTCATTTTCACCAATTGGTGAAGTTTTTTTCCTGCCCTGCTGTTGCCACTAGCTTGCATGGTTCAGGACTTGTAGGGCTGCACATCAATGGATTACTCTTCAGTGTTTGAACTCTCAGCAGTGAATATTAAACCACACTGAACTGAACTAAACTGAACTTCATCACTAAAAACTGGACTGACACTGTTTCAATTTACCATAACCCATGTAAAGCTGATTTGACACACTCTACATTGTAAAAGCGCTATACAACTAAAGATGAATTGTATTGAATAAAGGTCAATGGTCAAATGGCTATCGTGATTTTACCACATTTGCAAACTTTACCACCACATCTTCCCCAGACAACCTTTCAACCTTATTTTTTCTGCTCATATATATAGCTAGTTTAGCCCGCCCTAAAGCAAAATCCAGAAGTTGGCATTAAAACCTGTTAATTTTAACACATTTTAATCAAAAATAAAAGCTGTTACAGAAAACATTTCAGTGGAAGATTTACAAACATTTTCCAAAATTAAAAATAAAGGTCTCAGTCAGCCACATTCAGAGAGAGAGGGAGAGAGACAGAGAGAGAGAGAGAGAGATTAATACAGTTCTCAGAGAGGTGAGACGAACATTTTGAGTGCATGTTTCTGTTGATGTGGCAAAGAGAGGTTTTCCAGACACCAGTTGTGCGTGAGTGTGTGTGTGTGGTAACGACAGATGTGGATAGTGTCCACCGCCACACTTGACCACTGCCACTGATGAGCAAATAATCCAGACAGAACAAGAGTGTAGACATAACATTGGGTCTGAGGCAGATTTTCCTGTAAGCACTCCCACCAGAACTTTAAAAACAGTATTTCAACTATATTTATTCCTGACTGTGATGTAGCTTGTTAACAGCAGCCTTCAATCTGTTACATGCACTCGCAGTAATGTAAAGGTAAAAATTATATTCATTCTATATATTCTTATTTTAAAGCGAGGTCTTTAAAAAACCCTATTCAGTATTATAAATTTATTCATACTATTATGATTATTAGAGATCTAGTGGCTGCAGATTGCTAACGGACCACAAATCCGCCATTACATGAACTACATTTCCAGTCATGCGCCTCTCACACACACCTGTTCCTCATTCAGTTGATTACTCAGGGCTGGGAGCTGCTTATGAACAGACAATATTGTAAAGCAAATGTCCATTTTACCACCATTATTAAAGATTAATATCAGTTTGTAGATGCTTCATATTGTCTTTCTTCAAAGCACAGGGAATGCCACTGGGTGCTATTGTTTCTTCGACATTTTTTCAAAGAGACGGAAAGTAAATAAATGACAGTCGAAGCGTAAATAAGCGTCATTCATCTGAGCGCATATGCAGTACATGATCGAAAGCATTTTCAGTTGTTTTGGTATGGATAACCATTTTTCGGAAGGGATTGAAAATTAAAATGTGGACACAGAGCGTTTTCAAATGTATCTGGATTAGTGTAGACATAGCCCACAGCACATGCTCTGTTAGCAATTACAGCCAAAGTCCAGCTGCTTTACCTCAGAGGCCAATCAGTGTGCTTTCATTTGCATTGAGCATGACAGAAGAAAGATGCTTTGATATGTCAGTTTATGGTAATATCGTGCCTGTGGGGTGGCTTTCTGAAGTTTCATCTGTGGCTTTCATTCAAGCCGGCTTCATTTCAGACTGCAGAGCAGCAACTATACAAAGCTTATAATGGCCAGTTCACTAGCACAGACTGTCACTTTGTATTTGTTCTGAGAGCCATTAAGTCACACAGGATCCTTCATCTGCAGGTGTCCCTGCAGCAACAGTGGCCACGCGCTCAACCTTTGACCTCACACATTCTCAATTCGACCCCTGCACCCTCAGACCCCCGTCTTCCGGCAATTTCACCACTGCAAGCCGCAGTAGAAAGAACCAAATCTCATATACAGCGATTACAGATACCAGTCCTGAACCAAGGGTTTTTCTAAAAATACTTTATACATCATATACAGTGATTTTAGATACCCGTCCTGATCCCAGGTGTTTTCTGAAATACTTTATACATCATATACAGTGATTTCAGATACCAGTCCTGATCCAAGGTGTTTTCGGAAATACTTTATACATCATATATAGTGATTTCAGATACCCGTCCTGAACCTAGGGGTTTTCTGAAATACTTTGTACCTCATATACAGTAATTTCATATACCAGTCCTGAACCTAGGGGTTTTCTAAAAATACTTTATACATCATATTTTGTGCAATGATTTCAGATACCCGTCCTGAACCTAGGGGTTTTCTGAAATACTTTATACATCATATACAGCGATTTGAGATACCTGTCCTGAACCTAGGGGTTTTCAGAAATACTTTATACATCATATACAGTGATTTCAGAAACCTGTCCTGATCACAGGTGTTTTCTGAAATACTTTATACCTCATATACAGTGATTTCAGATACCTGTCCTGAGCCTAGGGGTTTTCTGAAATACTGTATACATCATTTACAGCGATTTCAGATACCAGTCCTGAACTTAGGGGTTTTCTGAAATATTTTATACATCATATACAGTGATTTCAGATACCTGTCCTGAACCTAGGGGTTTCATATATTATCACTTTTATATTATTTAACATCAGACACCTTTTTAAGTTTATTTAGCGGGTTTTTTTTTTTTTAAAGCAAATTGATTAAAGCAGTTTATAATCAGAAACCCTAAATCTTCCCTTAATCCAATATAAAAATGTACTTCGAATGAGAGACACTGTAGTTTCACCTTTTTTTCCAGTGTGCAGGATAAGTCACAAAAAAACCAAAACGCATTTCGAGCAAATTTGTTGTTCTGGTTTGAAAAGAAATGTTGAAGCTGCGTCACGGCCATGAGATCATTGTGTAAATTGCAACATGGACAAACTACTGTATATAGTTTTAGATAAATGAGAATATTTTTTAAAATGTCAATTGTTTTTGAAAAACATTTTTGTTGAATAAAAAGTGAATGTATACAGCTACATTTAGCTTGTTTTGACACATTTATAAACATTTTGTGGCAAGGAAATTATCAGTTTGGTGTGGCCAGAGGAAAAAACAGTAAATCCTTAGTGTCGAGCCCTAAAAAGTCATGTGAAATTAAAAAAAAGTTTAAGTATTTGGTAATTTTAGCATGCTAAAGTCAAATTTATGCATGCAAAATATATTTTCCTAACAACAAAATTGTGGCTAGTGAAAATGGCGAGTGGCTAGTAATGGTGGAAATCTACTAGCCACAGTGACTGGTGATCAAAACAGTTAATGCCAAGCTCTGGGAGTGTTTCCCAAACAATGACATAACTCACGGCTTAACTATAGTATAGTAGCATATATAGTATCTATGTTTCCTTTACAAATGTTATTGAGAATATGCCATATTCTATTCTAAAATATAAAACCACTTACAAAAAGCCAACACGTATTGTAATGTCATTTAAAAGTCATATAAATAAATAAATAATTTAAGGCTATTTATTAAAAAATTTAATTTATTATTTATTATTTATTTGGTGTTACGTCCCAACCAGTCAAGGGTTGTTGATAACAATAACAAAAGTATAAATTAAAACTTGGCGCCATAGTGGCTTAGTGAGTAGCACGTTCTCCTCACAACAAGAAGGTCGCAGCCTCGGCTGGGTCAGTTGGCATTTCTGTGTGGAGTTTGCATGTTCTTTCTGTGGTTGCGTGGGTTTCCTCTGGGTGCTCCGGTATCCCCCACAAGTCCAAAGACATGTGGTACAGGTGAATTGGGTAGGCTAAATTGGTTCTAGTGTATAAGCGTGAATTAGAGTAAGATGGCGTCGTATGGCGATAAGTAAGATGGCGCCGAGCATGGCCGCCGTGTTGCGAGCTCTCAGCAAACCTTGTGTGTTTTACTTGTATTTTTGTTGTTTTTCGTGCTGGATGTACACGCGCTTATTGCCTACGAAAGACACACACTTCTGGAAATTGGTTCCCTCGTCGCACATCGAAAACCGCACTTTGAGTTCTTTAACGACGCTCTGTTTACAAACACAGAGACAGAGCCCTTTGTCTGGGTCACACAACCGCGGCGACGACGAAAACGCAGCCGGAAAAGAGGAAAGAGAGCCGAGAGTGGCTTTCGACCTCCGCTCCCCACCATTCTGTTGGCTAACGTTCAGTCACTGGACAACAAACTTTGCGAGCTACAGGCGTGCATTTCCTTCCAACGGGAAACAAAAAACTGCTGCATTATCTGTCTTACAGAAACCTGGCTATCTGCGGAGGTTCCAGACACAGCTGCTGAACTTTCGGGGTTCTCCGTGCACCGTGCGGATAGAACGAAAGAACTCACAGGGAAAAGCAAAGGAGGAGGTGTTTGTTTCTTTATTAACAACTTATGGTGTGACGAGAGAAACATTCACTCGGTTAGATCGTTTTGTTCTCCTGATCTGGAATACCTTACGCTTCTGTGTCGTCCATACTGGCTACCAAGGGAATTTACAGCGATTATTATCACAGCTGTTTACATCCCCCCTCAAGCCAACACAGAACAGGCGCTCAAGGAACTGTATGGGAGCATAAGCGAGCAGGAAACCGCACACCCAGAGGCAGCGTTTATTGTTACAGGGGGCTTTAACAACGCTAATCTCAGGAAAATCGCTCCAAAATACTTCCAACACATCAACACAAACACGCGTGGTAATCGTATTTTGGACCACTGCTACACTCCATTCCGGGATGCCTACAAATCCCACCCACGCCCACCGTTTGGCAAATCAGATCACTCCTCTGTTCTGCTCCTGCCTGCTTATAGGCAGAAACTGAAACGGGAACCACCCACTCTCAGGACGTTTCAGAGCTGGTCGGACCAATCGGATTCCATACTCCAAGACTGTTTTGATCACGTTGACTGGGACATGTTCCGGGCGGCTTCTGATGACGACATTGAAGTGTACTCAGACACCGTTACGTGCTTCATCAGAAAATGCATAGAAGACGTGGTTCCAACAAAAACTGTCCGTATCTACCCCAACCAAAAACCATGGATCAATGGCGAAGTTCGAACAGCCCTATCAGTGCGAACTTCCGCCTACAAATCCAGAAATGCGGAGGAACAAAAACAGGCAAACTACAACCTTAGAAAAACATTCAAAGCAGCAAAACGTCAGTACAAAGACAAGGTAGAAGGTCAATTCAACACCAATAACGCAAGGAGCATGTGGCAAGGACTTAATTACATCACAGACTTTAAAAGTAATAAACCAGCCACCGTAAACATTGCTGCTTCTCTCCCGGACGAGCTCAACTCATTCTACGCCCGCTTTGAAGCTCAGAACAGCGCGCACACACAGCGCGCTGCCGCGGCCGACACAGAAACGGTGAGCACACTCTCTGTCTCTGTAGCGGATGTAACGAGATCTTTCCGTCGCGTGAACATCCGCAAAGCTACGGGCCCAGATGGCATTCCTGGACGTGTACTTAAAGCATGCGCACACCAGCTAGCGGGAGTTTTCATGGACATCTTTAACCTCTCGCTCTCTCGGTCTGTGGTTCCCGCGTGCTTTAAGACCGCTACTATTGTGCCAATACCGAAATCAGCTAAAACCACCTGCTTGAATGACTGGCGTCCGGTTGCACTGACACCCATCTTCAGCAAGTGCTTTGAGAAGCTGATTAAAAACCACATCTGCTCTGTACTGCCCACTCACACTGACCCTCTGCAATTTGCATACAGAAACAACCGCTCCACTGATGATGCAATTGCTTTCACCCTACACACTGCTCTGTCTCACCTGGAAAACAAAAACACATATGTGAGAATGCTGTTTGTGGACTACAGCTCAGCATTCAACACCATAGTGCCTGCCAAGCTGGTGGAGAAGCTCCAGGCTCTGGGTCTACATAGCTCGCTGTGTAACTGGATCCTGGACTTCCTGTCAAGCAGACGCCAGGTGGTCAGAATGAACAACATCACCTCATCCACACTGATCCTCAACACTGGTGCTCCACAGGGCTGTGTTCTCAGCCCACTCCTGTACTCCCTGTACACACATGACTGTACATCCAAACACAGCTCCAATGTCATCGTTAAATTTGCTGATGACACAACGGTGGTGGGCCTAATCACAGATAATGATGAGACGGCCTACAGAGAGGAGGTGAACTCTCTGGCACTATGGTGTCAGGAAAACCACCTCTCACTCAACATCAGCAAAACCAAGGAGCTGGTGGTGGATTTCAGGAGAGAGAAGAAAGAACACACTCCCATCACTATCAACGGCACACCAGTTGAGAGGGTCAGCACTTTCAAGTTTCTCGGAGTTCACATCGCTGAGGATCTGACATGGACTGCTCACACAGATGCAGTGCTGAGGAAGGCACAGCAACGCCTCTTCTTCCTCAGGCGTCTCAGGAGGTTTGGAATGAGCCCCCACATCCTCTGCTCGTTCTACACCTGCACTGTGGAGAGCATCCTGACTGGCTGTATCACCACCTGGTACGGAAACAGCACCAGCAGCAGTCGCAAAGGTCTACAAAGGATCGTGCGAACTGCTGGCCGCGTAGTAGGAGGTGAGCTTCCCTCCCTCCAGGACATCTACACCAGGCGGTGCATGAGGAAAGCCAAGAGAATCATCAGCGACTCCAGCCACCCAAGCCATAGACTTTTCTCTCTGCTACCCTCAGGCAGACGGTTCCGCAGCATCCGGTCACGCACCAGCCGACTGAAGGAAAGATTCTTCCCACAGACTATCAGGCTGATGAACACTTAACACACCTCACACAAACTCTTTCATACCACTCACTACACTCCATCAACATGTAGCATGCACTGCACTTTAATCAATCCATACTTAAAACAATACTGCCTACAACTACCCGGTATACCTATTCACATATTCATCGTCTTACGTATTGCTGTCAACATTGCAATTGTACATTGTTGTGTTTCCCTTTGGGAATATTTTGTTGCATGTTGTATTTTTACACTGTGTATTTTGCGCTGTCTGTATTTGTGCACTGTCTGTATTTTTGCACTGTCGTTGTATCTGCACTGTCGTTGTATTTGCACTGTCTGTATTTTGCACTGTCGTTGTATTGCACTATCTGTATTTTGCACTGTCTGGAGCCAGCACCTAAGCTTTTCACTCATCATAGCACACATGCTGCTGATGATGTGACAATAAAAGTGATTTGATTTGATTTGATTTGAGTGTATGGATGTTTCCCAGAGATGGGTTGCAGCTGGAAGGGCATCCGCTGCGTAAAACATATACTGGATAAGTTGGCGGTTCATTCTGCTGTGGTGACCCCAGATAAATAAAGGGACTAAGCCGTCAAGAAAATGAATGAATGAATGAAATTAAAACTTAAGTAATAAGTTTAGGGGTTTTCCTTTCTCCTGTCCCAGCTTACAATAATCACAACCAGTTTATCAAGGAATAACAAGGTTTATTTAAAAAAAATAAAGATCTCGGAAGAGGAGGCCAAAATAATAAACAAAAAGACAACTTACTTGCTGGTAAATAATCCTAATTTACCTGCTAAAACAAAGAACCCCAAATAAAATGACAACACAACTTCCCCTTCTCCCTCGCTACCACAAACCAGGAGAAAATGGAATTTCAAACGTAACACAGGAAATGAAAAATTTTTTTTATTAATAATAATAATAAGTAGGATAGGGCACCGCGGTGGCATATTGAGTAGCACGTTCGCCTCACAGCAAGAAGGTCGCTGGTTCGAGCCTCGGCTGGGTCAGTTGGTATTTCTGTGTGGAGTTTGCATGTTGTCCCCATGGTTGCGTGGGTTTCCTCCGGGTGCTCCGGTTTCCCCCACAAGTCCAAAGACATGTGGTACTGCTGAATTGGGTAAGCTAAAATTGTCCGTAGTGTATGCGTGTGAATGAGTGTGTATGGATGTTTCCCAGAGATGGGTTGCAGCTTGAAGGGCATCCGCTGCGTAAAACAAATGCTGGATAAGTTGGTGGTTCATTCCGCTGTGGTGACCACAGCCAGGAACTATGCTTATAAGTACAGCTCTAGAGGTGTAGTTGCAAGCGTACAAGATTGCGATACAGTTTGCAAATGTTCGTTGGAACGACGGATTTGGGAAACACTAAATCAACGAACTATGTTTGTAATGACGGAACTTGCGACCTTAGTTGGCTAACGATGGTTTTCGGAAACGCACCCCAGGTTAGCATTATAGCTCATAGGGATGTAAGATTTTCTAAAGGAACAAAACAAAACAACAACAACAACAAAAACTATCAAAGAAATCAACATCAGCATTTTTTCCCAAGTTCTCCAGCATGTTCAATGTAAATGTTTGTGTTTAAATGTCAATGGGTTCTGTGAAAGGATAGTAAATGAGATAACGTTTCAGCATTGAAGATGATTAATTCATTTTCCTGTTTTACTCTTGGACATTTGAGATTGATTGGCCATCGAATGGATGGCACTTTCAGGCAATCGGTGGAAGATGTCAGATGTTTCTAACACTCGTTTCATTCTGGCTCAGCTTAGCATGCGCTCTCCAGCAGTTTGTAATCTTTCAAAATAGCAGAAGGTTTGATTCCAGTCATTGTTGGCAGCGGATTGAGCGTTGCCTCAGTCTGTGTGTAATTATATCTTGGCCGTGGTGTTGAGCTGGGCTTACACTCTAAACATGCCAACGCAAGCACCCCTGAGGTTCCGAACGATATGAGCCGTATCACTCAGATCAGAGAGCATTACAGATATGAAAATTAAACACACTGATACAAAGACGAAGAAAAAATTGCTCAGATGCATCCAAAACCAAAAGCCCAGGTTTAAATCTGTTGCTGAGGTTGATTGTATGTTGCCCTGGAGGAAGTTTTCCGCATCCATGGAAAAGCTTATTCCGCATGATTAGAAACATGTTTCAAATCTGACATAGTGAGCACAGGCAGGCCAGAAGCCCAGCGCTGGAGGTGTTGTGTTTGTGTGCGGGTGAGTGTGCGGGTGTCTGCAAGCCCTCAGTCGGAGGATTTCTGGCCTTTATGGCAGAGTGGTTTTCCAGAGGCGGCTGACAGCACTGATGCGGTCTCTGCTTCATCCTAAGGGAATTCACACACTCTCCGCACTGCACTATGTCACAGACACACAGCACATAGTGGGGTGTTAACAAAACTCTGAATAGTTCATCTAGAAAGTGATGTGGACTGACTGCTGGAGAAATGAAACACCTTATACAACATGTTTCCGTCTGCCTATTTTTATGCACATTTTGGAAACTGCAAAATGCGCACAACTGAGTAGGATAAGCTTATTATCTGATAAGAAAAAATGTGCATAAACTACCATTGAAACACATTCATTCAGTCATTTTCCTTCATTTCCCTTATTTATTAGGGGTTGCCACAGCGGAATGAACCGCCAACTTATCCAGCATATGTTTTACATAGCGGATGCCCTTCCAGCCACAACCCAGTACTGGCAAACACCCATACACTCTCACATTCACACACACACTACAGCCAATTTAGTTCATCAATTCACCTACAGTATAGCGCATGTGTATGGACTGTGGGGGAAACCAGAGCACTCGGAGGAAACCCACACCAACGCAGAAATGCCAACTGGCCTAGCCAGGACTTAAACCAGTGACCTTCATGCTGTAACCATTGAGCCACCCCCATGAAAACACATTTACCAAATAATCTTCAGCATGTGCATCAGTAAAGTCATGTGATTTTAATTTAATAGGTCATGTGATGATAAAATGTTTTTAATGGGACGCATTAATGAACAAAGCAGCATGTCCAGCACATTGTTGCAGACATAGCCAGCCCTCCCTATAAGCGAACTAAATGGCTGCTAAGGGCCCCACCACCACCAAGGGGCCTCCACAACCCACCAGTAGTCCGAGCCGATTGCTCGCTGAAATTGTTTTATATTTGTATAGTCCAATCTATCTTCATTGACAGTACTTTAGCACATAAATATTTATATATATTTACTAAAAAATATAAGAAAAAAAATTATCATTTTACGAACGTTGTTTTCGTGTGAAGCTCATATGATCAATCATTTCTCATGTGCATTCTGCATTCACTCAGTCCTGGGACTTCTGGTTACACAAAAATGGGAATCCATGCACCAACACAGCCCACCAACATTGCCTTTGCCTGCCCCTTACCTGATAAATTTAGCTTTGCTTTTAAGTGGTAATGATGATGTTGATCAAACATAATCATAGAGATAATCTAACACATTTATGGAAAATGGGGAATTATAGATAAACAAACTTCATCTACTATGTGAAATATTCGTCTGCAGGGCAACAGGTAAAAAAAAATACTTTTATTAAAGAGCCCATATTATGGGTTTTTGAAAATGAGCTTGCATGCAGTGTGTAACACAGCTCTAAGTGAAGTGAAATGTCCAGCTAAGGCTAATCTGAAAGTGCACAGTGTTTAAAACTATTGATTCATCCATAAAAGAGTCGACTCATAGTTCCTCAAACGAGTCACCGTGCTTACGAGTCTTTAGCCGTTTCGGCATGACGTGAACACGAAACATAAGCCCCGCCCATTTCTGCGCGCGCAGCCCTAGGAGATTCGAAACCACCAACCCCGCCCACAAACAAAGCAAAGGTTGCCTGATTCGGCTGTTTTAAATTTGATTGTGCAGGTAAAAACTTTTTAGATAGGGTTTGGATTGGAATGATTTAGCTACAGAGGGAGCCACGGTGGCGTAGTGAGTAGCACGTTCGCCTCACAGCAAGAAGGTCGCTGGTTCGATCCCCGGCTAGGCCAGTTGGCATTTCTGTGTGGAGTTTGTATGTTCTCCCCGTGGTTGCGTGGGTTTGCTCCGGGTGCTCCGGTTTCCCCCACAGTCCAAAGACATGCGGTACAGGTGAATTGGGTAAGCTAAATTGTCAATAGTGTATGTGTGTGAATGAGAATGTATGAATGTGTTTCCCAGAGATGGGTTGTGGCTGGAAGGGCATCCGCTGCGTGAAACAAATGCTGAATAAGTTGGCGGTTCAATCCGCTGTGGCGACCCCGGATTAATAAAGGGACTAAGCCGAAAAGAAAATGAATGAATGATTTAGCTACATCTGGCAACACAGAGAAGAGCCCTGTGCTCAGCTGGATATTATAGGAAGTGTGCAAATGAACCAAAGACGAGACTGTTCCCTCTGAGGAGTGCTTTTGAAATCTATAAGCTTACAACGGAGGATTCGTCAATCTTTTGTTAAAGGATGAGAAAAGACTTGATGTATGCAGGGGCGGACTAGCCATAGGGAACAGCGGGACATTTCCCTGGCCTGCTATCCAACAAGTGAGTGCGTGCGATTAAATCAGTTGCATCATTGTTTTCTCCAGCTTGTAAATTATGCATTTAACTGTGTTTTGTAACTTGTAACTGCTTGTAGTGTATCTGGTTAACTTGTATTCTCATATCGCGTCTAAAAGCACGTTGTAAACGTGACGCGTGTCGCTTTGTTTATGGATTAAAATGCGCTTTTGAGCTCGTGTTCCTCTGCTGTTTGTCGTTGCTATGGCCACATCAGCTCTCACACACGTGCGGCGGCCCTGTTTCATAATGGTTTAGCTTTTGCCGCTGTGTGCACTAATACTGCATGTGTGTCGCTGTTTTTACTTCTGGTTAAGAATAGAGCAATGTGCTGGGAGACCGGGGGGTTAGATTCGGGGGTGAGCTGTCTGAAATACGGGCGACTCCCGGAAAACAGGAGTGTTAGCAGATATGCTCACACATACACACACTGTGACTACTTCAATATTGATAAGCCATGGTGGGCATTCTCTCGCGTTGAATGATGTCGACCAATAGCAACAGACTGGGTCATCGGTCCAATCAGCGCAGTTTAGCATCGCGCTAAGGAGGGGTTTAGGAACAAATGAATCACAGAACGATTCATATAGGAGTCGCTGGGATAACGAGTTAAAAATAAATGCAGATTATAAGACAATGAAAGTGTTTTTTGACCATGCATGCAGATCAGCCTGCGGTTGGAGACCCCCAAAACCAAAATATGACCCTTTTTAACGTATAATATGGGCTCTTTAAACTCAAGGAACATATGCAGCACACAAAACTCTAGTAGAAAGAAAACACCTTTTAAAGGTTCTGTGTGATCAAACTGTAAGCTCCCACAATAACATTCAGTTGTAAGCAGTAGTTTGCCACCTTATAACATTTTAAATTGATGCTGCAAAATATTGTACGAAACCGTAATTGCAATTACTGAATTATATTATAATATTTTGAAATAATTATTATTGTTGTAGGCCCTAATAGTTATTATTATGAATAGCATAATTTTATCGAAGCCCATTTATAAAATAACCTACTAATGTAGTAGGTCAAGTGCAACTGAAAATCATTTTACCAATCTTTGTTCCACCAATCTTTTTTTCAGCTGCATCTTCCCAGATTTCCTAGGTTGCATCAATTAAAATGTTTAAAGTAGGTTAAACTAGTGCTTTTGCATAGTTAAAATGTTCAATTGTAGATCTCAAACTGGAAATGGAAATGAAATAGGTTTATTTTTCATTGGTAGATCTTGCCTTACAGCAAGGCCAAGGTTAGGGATCTTGCTCTAAAGGTTGCAAAGTAGGAATCACTGGTCCCTTTATTAAAGATGGTTTAATTCTTCATTTTTTAAGTTGGTAGTTAACAAAAACAGTGCTTTTAAAATGTCCAAATCCTTCAGACAGTTATTAAGTAGAAGAAATGTAATACATTTTTAAGCTTTGCTTTTCTGTTTCATTGATTGTGCTTAATAAGCAATAAAATCATTGTGGGCCATTTTTTAATGGCTATACTCTACTATCTGAGCATAGTAGGGCTCTATTTTTTCAGCTTAGGGCCCCCAATTGTATAGGGCTGGCCCTGGTTGCAGATCTGAAATGTTGTTTTGCTAATTTCTAAAATGCCTCAGCCAAAGTTCATCATCACAGTGGTTCAGTATTATTATCATTCCATTATTATTTCCTCTAGAACTGTATTGAGCATCTGTCTGCACTTCCAAAGAGCGTCTCACGGCTCCAAAAGCCACCGCATTGCATTTATTGTGTTTGGTCTTCTGAGGTGCTACTCGTTTATTAGAGAATAAAAAACACCACCTCCAGCTTTGTGAGTCTAATCTGTGTATTTGGATGGAAGCATAACTAATGACATAATGTTCATTTGAACAAAGTTGTCTAAAATACTAATAATCCTATCCCACAAAACACAACTGTGTTCAAATTATGTCTTTTGGACATTTATTTAGGAACTTTAGACATTGACATTTGGACTTAGACACAGCCTTAGATGAAATCAACTAAATCATAAAGTCTCTCAAAATCTCAGCAGAGGATCATTAAACACCTCTACAAACAGCATCAGCAGCTTCATTCATAATTAATCTGTTTGACATAATTATGTCAAACATACTGCAGGACAAAAGTGATTGTTATGGTGCATTCACACCAGATGCGGAAGACGCGTTAAGCGCGAGTGATTTACATGTTAAGTCAATGCAAAGGAGCGAATAGGCATCCTGCGGCCCGATACACGTGAATGGCGCCGCGCGTATTGAGCGTTTTGCGCGGTTGACGCGATTGACGCACAGTTTAAAAATCTGAACTTCAGCGGACTTTCGCGCCACGTTAACCAATCAGGAGCTTGCTCTTGTGGGGGAGTGATTATGACGTAGCGCCTGTTGTTGGTGTCCCAAGGAAAAATTCTCCTGCCAACATTGACAACAGTTCATCATACTGGACTTGGTACAGTCAGAAGCACCGCCGAAAGCTTCCATCATCCAGGTTCAGTTTCTGGAGGAGTTTATGAGCTCACAGAGCTCCATGCACCTCTGAAATAATCTAGTGGACTCAGATACAGCTCCAAACAAATCAACGCTGTTTTTTAGTCTTTATAAACCACATAAACACAGTTATTCTCTCTATAAAACCCCTGTTAGCCATTTAGCAATAAAGCTACAGTCATCCATAGACAGAAGCCCTGCCCATCACGCGAATCCGCGTCTTTTCTCAAGTCAATTTTACGCACAAATAAAGCGGATTTTACGCACGAATGAAGCGGATTTGATGCACGAATGAAGCAAGTAAACTCAAATGTTCACACGTCTATTTACGCGCAAATATCGCGATTTTGCCGTGCTTGCTGCGTCTGGTGTGAATACAGCATTACAGTTTCTTTTAAAAGTTTGATTCACTGGTTTGTCTGTGACTTTAATCTTGTACAATGATGATAATATGATTGATTTCACTGAGCTGTTAGTAGAACTCATGTGGTTCTGCATATTGAAAGTCAGCAGTCCATTGATCAGGTTTTAAAAAAACCTTGAACATCTGAGTAACTCAAAAAAAAAAAAAAAAAAAAAAAGAGACATCAAGAATCATTGTATGCTTCTCAATGATGGTGACACATTTCATGCTGCAGTGCATGCTTAGAGAATCATACAACACTTGTCTGTGACTATGGGAATGTTTCACCATTATTGAGATGCATACGCTAATTCTTGACGGCCCAGACTCTCATTACTTTTGGGCCTGAGCACGCTGTTCAGTTATGAGAAGTGCTCTCGCTCAGCACAGTGGACATTTCATTATATCATTATATCGTTTTAGTCGTTTGGAATGCAGTGACACACACAGTCAAATATTTCGCCGAACCAATCAGCCATATCTGACGCTTATAAACAATCATAAAGTCCTTGTGCTGCAGGAATTAGGAGGTTTGCTGAAGGTGCAGCTGTCGTGCAGAGAGGGGTTTGCGTCTTTAATAAGCTACGACAGTCTGCGTTTATTAAACAGTAAGAATGATTAATCAATCCATATGAAACAGTGCCCTAAAAGTCATGTCTCCTCTTCAGTTTCGGGCTCAGGTGCGCTTTGCACTCACACTACAAGCATACCGTGCCAAAGCCAAAGTGAACTGCGCTCAGGCACATCTCTTCCAACACGGCCAGGGCCGGCCAACTGTACCTTGCCTGAGCCCGATTCAGAGCACTCACACTTCTCATACGATACGGGAAACGGGCCTAGGCAAGGTTTGGATAGCGTAATGTGAGTACGCCCTAAGGCTGTCTATGTCATAAAAACTTTCATTCTGCACCCTTAGGGGACGTCATTTCAATGTCAAATTTTCATATTCTTTTGGTATAAGCAATGGCTTGAGGGTGAATAAATTAAAGGGTAATTTTCTTTTTTGGTGAATTATTTCTTTAAGATAATGAACATGAATGTATATTTCTGGCTAGTTCATAAATGTGTATTACTACACAGTATTATTTACACTGATTTCAACTAAAACATTTTCTATGACAGTGGTGTTCTGGAGGCCTGAGATAATCTGTGATATCATCCACATTACATGTCTTCTGTATAGATACTATGTGTAAACTAGAACATGGCAAGCATTGCAACAATGGCAAACCGATGGACTGTATGTGGACAAGCACTTAAGGTTTCTTTAAAAATGCATGTGACTGTGTTGTACATATGTGAAATGTTTCTGTTGTCAGTACTTTACATTCAGTTAAAGGCCTTATAGATTTACATTTATGCATTTGGCACTGCATTTGAAGAAATGATTCATTTAAGTCAGAGGTGCCCAAACTAGGGCCTGTGGGCCTAAGTTGGCCCATAGTAACCTATGGATTGGCTCGCCATCTTATCTAAAAGGAGAGGGTTAAGAAGGTTTGTTGGGGCCAATGCCTTTGACAAAGATCGTCATTTCCAAATTAACCTAATCTTTTGTTTCTTTGTTTAATTGAGTAGATACAAAAAACAACTAAAAATTAAATGTAAATGAATCAGACTTTTAAAATGTAAATACTGCCACTTGGGGCGCCACGGTGGCCGAGTGGTTAGCACGTTCGCCTCACAGCAAGAAGGTCGCTGGTTCGATCCCCGGCTGGGCCAGTTGGCATTTCTGTGTGGAGTTTGCATGTTCTCCCCGTGGTTGCGTGGGTTTCCTCCGGGTGCTCCGGTTTCCCCCACAGTCCAAAGACATGCGGTACAGGTGAATTGGGTAAGCTAAATTGTCCGTAGTGTATGTGTGTGAATGACAATGTGTGGATGTGTTTCCCAGAGATGGGTTGTGGCTGGAAGGGCATCCGCTGCGTAAAACAAATGCTGGATAAGTTGGCGGTTAATTCCGCTGTGGCGACCCCGGATTAATAAAGGGACTAAGCCGAAAAGAAAATGAATGAATGAATGAATACTGCCACTTGACAGATGGAGGACAATGCACAAGACATTAGCAAGCAAATCAAGCCAAGGGCAGGAGCAGCTCGATTAGTGTATCCAGCATTGATCTCCATTGTGTTACAAACAGGATTGTTTACTATATTTTTACTATAAGTTTATAATAAGTTCATTATAAAAAGTTAAAAATGATACTGCATCATTATTAATATGTTTTAAAGCAACATTTTCTAGTTGTTTTTAAATATTATCAAATAAATTAGGAAATTACACACGGCAAGTTTATGGTAATATGGTTTGGCAAATTCAACTTCGGCCCACAGACCTCAATCAAGTTTTGCTTTTGCCACTTTATAAGAAAAAAGTTTAGGCACCTTTGATTTAAGTGAATCATACTGAATCCAATTTATGGTAAATTTGCAATGAACCATAGAAAATGTACAGAGAATTTGAATGATCAGCATGGACAAAATTCTTGTGAACCTTTGGAAGGTCTGATTGATTGAGTGATTGTAGATTTAATCTAGTTTTAGACGAGCGAGTAATCAGGTTAATTGATTAACTTATGACGTGATTTAAAACAGGTGATGTCAACAGTAAATATGATAAATATGATTTGGTACAAAAGCATTTAAGAAAGGTCTAGTCCTTTAGGAGCAAAGATGGGGTGAGGGTTGCCAATTTGCCAACAAATACGTGAGAAAATCATTGAAGAAAAATAGGAATACACTTGGTTATTTCAACTTCAACAGTGCATAACATAATTAGTGCGTACAGGACAAGGGCACAATGTCGTGTGCTCTGGCACAAAGAAGAAAAGGATCAGACTGTTTCCAGCAACAAGCACAAAAGCCAGGAAAGAGGATACAGGTACTTGACTGGCCTGTCTGCAGTCCCGACCTGTCTCCAACAGAGAATGTGTGGCGCATTTTGAAGTGCAAAATGCGACAATGAAGACCCTGTACTGTTGACTTAGGACTGCTGGAAGAA
Organism: Danio albolineatus; assembly: GCA_903798035.1. Taxonomy (NCBI): domain Eukaryota; kingdom Metazoa; phylum Chordata; class Actinopteri; order Cypriniformes; family Danionidae; genus Danio; species Danio albolineatus. Next base: position 578,375 of record CAIGQQ010033438.1, read on the forward strand.
TGGGACAAAATTACACCTGAAACACTTCATCACTTGAAGTCTTCAGTCTCTAAATGGGAAAAGTGTTGTGAAAGGGAATGGCAACATTAAGTGATAAATGCTTTACTATTACAACTTTTTTTTAAAATGTGTTGCAAGAACCATAATTAAAACACAAACGTGAAAGTAAAAGTTCACTGCATAGGAAGGACAGCTGAAAAGGGTATTGTGAGCTGTCTAACTAGAAGTAAAAACTAGCAAACTAATCTGCCAATGGGGTAGGCACAATAATGTTGTTTTCACTTTGATTACTTTGCTGTGTTAAGGTTTCCTTCTGTAAGTGAAAAATGCCATTGACAAATAGTATGATGAAAATTATTTGCCAACGGAACTAGAAACTGTTAGTTTTCTGTAGCTTTAGCTTCATGCTGCTGAGAACACAACATTTGTAGGTTCAATTCCCAGAGAAAGCAAGAACAGTAACCAAAGTTGCTTTGGATTAAAGTGTCTGGCAACAATGGTGTTTCAGTATCAGCTCTGCAATTTAATTCCAAAACCATTAAAGTATTTCAGCATTATGAAAATAAAACAAAAAAATCACTTCATATGACAGAGAGTGTGTTAAGCTGGATAAAGACGTACCCCTGGCTGCAGACTGATGGCTTCATACAAGCATAAAAATGCTTGCCATATCAGATTGCTGCTCTGAGATAAAGCTGATCATATCTGCAATCTTGGTTTAAGATGGATTTTTCCTATGCAAACCTGAGTCCAAACTCAACCCTGGAAACTGTCCACCACACTTAAGCTTTATTTGACCAGACTATTATATCTGTCCCATGTGTTTTACTCTGCTTAACAGAAATAAAATGGGATTTTACGACTTCCCAAAATAAATATATATTTCCTCAGAATCAATTGACCTTGAGGTGTAATGCATCCGAAAATATGGGAAAGATAATAATACTGATATAACACATCCGAGCAAACGAAAACAACATATATTTTTAAATTTAAGCTCATGATAAAAGTTAAATGGCATTGAAGAACCTTTTTACCAAATAGTACAGACAAGAGTTAGGCTAGTACTAAATTCAATTCAATTCAATTCAATTCAATTCAATTCACCTTTATTTCTATAGCTCTTTTACAATGTAGATTGTTTTAAAGCAGCTGAACATAGAAGTTCTAGTAAATTAAAACTTTATCAGTCCAGTTTTCAGAGTTGAAGTTCAGTTTAGTTCAGTTCAGTGTGGTTTAATTTTCACTACTGAAAATCCAAACACTGAAGAGCAAATCCATCGATGCGCAGCTCCACTAAATTGGATGTTTGAGCTGTTTTAACTAAAAATTACATCTGTTGCATATCTTTAAACATGTCAGTTCTTTTGTTTTGTCTTAAATGTGCCATAAAATGTCAATTTGAACCACACAGTATCCCAGGCTGTGTTTGATTGGCCACAATGTTTCCTAGTGAAATTACAATTGTCATTACCCACTTTAAGTTAATCTAAGATTGTATTAGACTGTACTTAATATATGTGGGACTCCTATTAACGAAGATCAGCATTATATAGAGGTCATAGGCAGTATAACTAGGCAGGAGTATCTCATCAGTTCACAGCTCATCATCATAATTATAAATATATTGAGCGCCACCTCGAAGAGGCATAAGGTTATTTACAGTTAAAAGAACTTAGTTTAATGTGCATTTGTGCAGTTTGCCACATTTGTTTGTAATGAAGCAACAAACACATGTAGACTGCTGAGATTTATTGTTGATTTTATGTTTTATATTGTTTAATTTATTGTTATTTAGTGTTTAATGTAAGTTTATCTACAGTGTATATCACTCCGCTCTTACTGTCATTTTTCTCAAGTGAAAGAAGGTCAATACACAGGCACTTATATCCTGCCTGGGTTTTAATATACTTTAAACTACCAAAATACAATTGTAAATACATCACTATCAGCCTCCTTTGTCGAGTTTAATTACATTTTAGTCTCTATTTCATCCACAACACAGCTCTAGGTGCAAATGTTTTATTTCATTTCATTAATTCACTCAGTCCTTCTTGCTAAGATAAACCTCTACAGCAGTTGAAAAGAGTGTAATTTAATAAGGCATCTACTCAGGGTGCGAATTATACATTGACAATTGGGGGTCAAATATTTGACCATGAAAGACTACACTTAATTATTATTTTATTGTTTCATTTCCACGTGCGAGCAAGTGTATAATAAAACACTATGCATCTTGTATTACTGTACTTTTAGGCTACTTTTTGATACAAACCCCTACACGATCGTGGTGGATCCCAGTTGTAAGAGCAACAAATAATAACTTGAAAAAGTCGCAGAAGGTTGATTTTTCTGATGAATCATCTGTTGAACTGCATCCCAATCATCACAAATACTGCAGAGACCTACTGGAACTCGCATGGACCCTAGATTCTCACAGAAATCAGTCAAGATTGGTGAAGGACAAATCATGGTTTGGGGTTACATTCAGTATGAGGGACGTGATCTGCAGAGTGAATGGCAACATCGACAGCCTGAGATGCAAGTTCCTGAAAGCAAAGAAGGTCAAGGTGCTGCAGGGTTGGTCAGCCCAGTCACCAGAAATGAACATTATTGAGCATGTCTGGGGTAAAATGAAAGAGGAGGTGTTGAAGATGAATCCAAACAATCTTGATGAACTCTGGAGTTCTGCAAGAATGCTTTCTTTGCCATTCCAGATTACTTTATTAATACGTTTGAGTCATTGTAGAGATGTATGAATGCAGTCCTCCAAGCTCATGGGAATCATACACAATATTCATTCTGTTTCCACTGCAGCATGACTTTTTTTCTCTACATGACATTATTTCTATTCAGTGACAAGACTTTTGTCTAAGCAGAGTCAGACCTTACTTGTCAGGGTTCTGCCAATCCTGTCTTGTTAATCCTTGTCTTGTGGCAGAGTCCGGACACTAGCTCTGTCTAGTCCTGTGTGTTGTCATTGTGTCTCTGTATGAGTGCCGATTGTGGGCACGCTCGGACCTTGCACGCTCCCGCGTGACGCGGGCGCGTGGGGTCTGGGCGTGTTCGCGATTGCGCACTCTTGTCCTAGTGTTTGTTGTTCTGTCGGCGTCGCGCTGCTTCATCCTCAGCTTCTGTCTAGCTTTTGTTCCGGTTTAGGATGGCGCTGGGATGAAGCATATGTGTGAGCGCACGGTAGGATGTCTTCATTTTATCGTGTGCTTGTGTCTCGCGTTCAGTCCTCTGTTGTTGTGTTTAGCACGCGGTGTTAGTGTGTGTTTACACACACACCGCGTGCTTGTGTCGTCATGTGAGCACGCAGTTAATGAGTTCTCTCATTGGCTGCGTGTTCTAGTCTTTATGTGAGTGCGTGGCTTGTGTTGTCATGCACTCTCCTGTCTATTGTCTAGCCCCACCCTCCTTGTTAACTCATTATTAGTCTAGTATGTTCACCTGTTTGTTTGTTAATCATGTCTGCTTTAAATTCTCCTCATGTCTGCTGTCCTGTGCCAGTTCGTCGTCGTTTGTTGTCAATGGTCGTCGTGATCACTCCTGCCTTGTCCTGTCCAGCCCTGCTTTCTCCCTGCCAGCCCAGTCAAGTTTGTTTTTGATTGTTTGTTTGTTTATTTATTTATTTATTTTAATTAATGTTTTCCCCCTCGGGGTTGTTTATTTTGCTGTTTGTGTTATTTTATTATTAATAAATACTCATTTTACGTTGCAATTGAGTCCTTGCTCCTTTTCCCCAACCCCAACCATGACATTTCTGTTCATTTAGATAAATAAAATCAAGGCATGATCATATTTTATTGTGGTAAAATAAGCGTAATCTAGAGGCCTTTGCCTTTTATATAAGCTACTTCCGAAACCAAATGATCAACTAGAAGTCAAGTTATTATTTGCTCTTCTTTAAACTTGGATAGGCAACAAGACTTTTTGACAGGAAGTGTTTATTAAGATAATGATTTGTGTTTCAAACCTCTGAATTGATGTTTTTATTATATTTATAACATATATTAAAGTTTATTTAGATTATATTTAAGTTATTTATTTTTAATATGATTTAAGATACAGAGTATTTCTAAACTTTTTAAAGAGTAGACCCCCTATAACTCTTATTTTGAAGTCCTTCAGGGGCATCAAGTGTTAATTAGGAGGTCAAACTCCCACAAACCCCCCTTTAATTCACACCCAGTTTGATTTGATCAAATAATTTTGACAACTGAAGTACGATTATATTGCATTTCTGTATTAATCTGTGTGTGTATGTCTGACAGTGTGAGCAAGAGAGATTAAACAACCAACATAAGCAACAGAGCAGAGCTCACTACTATTCACGACCAATCAAAATATGGTCAAAACCAAGCTTTTCAATCCAGGAGTAATTCCTGAGGTTATAAATCAACATATAAAGAGTTTCGTTGCAAAACAAGATATATTCATTTTGAAAAATGTTGGTTATTTGACATTATTATTGAAGACATCAACAGTCAACTTTATTCACGATTTCTGTACGTCAAACTATTACTTGAGCTCAGTGAAGGCCAGGGACACATATTCTTCAAATCCAGGATATTTTTTATTGAATTTTATGTCCATAAATAGTTTATAAATAAGTGAAAAAGCATGTCAAAATGCAACATATTTATCTTAACATTGTCAAACACCCTAAATTGATTACAATTCATAAAAACTATATGGAACAGTATATATAAAGATTGATTATTAATAAGAAGATTCTGAGTTAGTTAGTTAGTTAGTTTTGGCCAGAACGTACACAATATAACACAACATAACTTTTTTTTTTGCTGGGGCACCTATGGCTTTAAGCAGGCTTCATTGTAGCATTTGAAGAAATCTTTTGGATCATCAGTGGGAAAATTAACAATAATTTATCAATAGATCGTAAATGTTCATAATATTCAAAAACATAATGCTGCAATAGATATAATGTGACTATGGCATGTGCCCGTTATCCAGGGCAGTCCCTGAATGAAAAGGTTGGATAACAACATACTGGCTGAGCTGTCAGAGCAAACTAACTGCAGTATGTTTATTGTTTCAACCATCCTTAAACAGCTTCGGACTAATTGTGATTAGTTATAATATAGATAAGTAAGATTAAGTTCGTTAAATAAACGACTTGTAGCTTGTTACAGAAAGAGTGGAGGCTCCTTCCACACCGCTGCTGAAAACCAAACCTGTATGATCAGAGTGGGTGGAGCCGCGATGGCACAGTTCCTGTTGCACCGAGTCTGTGGATACAAGCTTGCCTCGTCCCGTTATATTTAATTACTTATTTCACTGAAATAATAATAATGTTATTATTATTATTCATTCATTTTCTTTTCGGCTTAGTCCCTTTATTAATCTGGGGTCGCCACAGCGGAATGAACCGCCAAATTATCCAGTATTTGAATTACGCAGCGGATGCCCTTCCAGCTGCAATCCATCTCTAGGAAACATTCATACACACTCATACACTACGGAAAATTTAGCCTGCCCAGTTCACCTATACCACATGTCTTTGGACTTGTGGGGGAAACTGAAGCTTTGATTCTCTGACTGACAGACGGACGTAGCCTGTGACTGACAGCTCACCTACAGTATAAACAATTAAATGGTAAAGGTTTTTAGTTAGCCTAGTGAATCCTCTTTTTAAAAACCTGTTTTTTGTTTTGATATATGTTAAATCAATGAGCAAACTCGGAGCACTTCGCCGGCGGTGACTCTCCTCCCAGGGGATGCTGCGTTCGTGCATATAACTGTTCTATAACATTATATGCTATATAATGTTATATCGCACTTTGTAAAGAAACTAGTCTGGCAGGTATATCGCTTTTTGTGAAAAAATAAATTTTGTAGTAGGCCTAAAATGTTCATTCTTAAATCGTGTTAATGGCAGCAATTCACACATAGATAAGGGTACATCTGAACAGTGATTTCCAATTATAAAATCCAAATGTCAAAAAATGGCGTTTCTCGCGTTTTGCAGTCAAACTCTTCATATAAAACCATTTTCTGGTGAATTTCTGAACTTACTTAAGCCACATACCTACTATGCAGATATCAGAGAACAATGTAGCATATTCAGTCAATGCACATTATGGCAAATGGAAGCTGCTCACCAGTATTGTGCCTTTCTGAATCAATTTATATAGACCTGGCTTAAGCTATGTCTTTACCTTTAATGTTTTAAAGTGTTTGAAAAGGTCAACATGAACCCAATGTGCCACAGTATATCTGTAAAATGTGGAAGAGGGTGGAAAAAGCCACTATAAGTGGACATCTGTGTTGAATATGGAGTTTTAAATAGCGCATGTCTACCAGGAAACCTAATTGAAATAGCTTCTATCATCTGATAACTACAGTAGTGAAACAAATTCACAGACTTTTCCTTCAGAAAACATTTTGCTAAAAGAGTTTTTTTTTTTTTACCTCGGACTGAGAAGAAATGCTTGCTGGGAGTGGTGAAGCCCCTCGTGCCCTGACTGTTGACGGCGCTCACTCGAAACTGGTACCACCTATGGGGCCGGATGTCCTTCAACACCGAGCGGTCCTCCATGGTCTGGAAGAAGACAGACTTTAATTAAGAGAAATCCGCTCCTAATGCAGGATGGAAGAGCTCCATCACTGCTGTATGCTGATAAGACACACAGTAATGACAGCTTGATCCAGCGCAGGGAGATCTGGCTATAAAAGCCTGTTGAAAAGCACAGCTCACACATCCCTATCCATTACATCACGGATCCCACCGGGAGCTCAGGAACAGCACAATGAGCTCCCTGTTTCTTTCAATGTCTCTTAATCTCTGGAGAAGAGCAGTCGTTTTAAGCACTGCCTCAAGGCTTATGAAGAAAACATTCATTTGAGAATTTTTTTGGATAGTTTTTGGATTTGATGACCAATCATTTATTGTTAACGTACTGAATTTCTGGTAAAGTAAAAAATATACTGCATTTTTTTGCCTGCGTAACGAGTAAGACTTAAGTATGTTTTTAAATGTAACTGTAACAGTTTAGTTTAGGTCATAATTCATGCCATTAACTACTGAAGGCTTATTACTTGCCTGTTATTAAAATATGAACTGTATGGTAAATCTATTTATTTTTATTTTGTAACACAAAAAAAGATGAAAAAATAAACAAATTATTAATTAATATTAACTTCTTGTGGAAAACCTGATGTGACCCAGCCTCAGACTCTGCCTCGAGCGGCCACCAGGTAAATTGAGTTTGACACCCCTGATTTAATGTTAATGTACTGCTTCTCTCGAATTTATTTTAGCAAAAACTTTTTCTAGGAGTAAGACTTGTAAGCACATCTTTAAATGTAATATTACTACCTCTACTGTCAAGAAAAACATGTACGATAAACTTAAACATACTTTTAATGTGGCTGAAACTTGCAAATTATGTTAAACATTTTAAGCAATGATGTAGTCATTTTGAGTTATTCAACACTGTTTTAAACATTACAAAAAGGTTATTAGATTAGATTTTATATTTTAAATGTCTTTTAAGGGCAGCATGGTGGCTCAGTGGTTAGTACTGTGGCCTCACAGCAAGAAGGTTGTTAGTCCATGCATGTTCTCAAATTTGCCTGTTCTCCCCAAGTTGCCGTTGGTTTCCTTCGGGTGCTCAGGTTTCCCCCATAATCCAAACACATGCGCTATAGGTCAATTGGGTAAACAAAAATTGGCCGTAGTGTATGACTAAATGTAGTGTGTAAATGTGTAAATGTGAGAGTGTATTGGTGTTTCCCAGTACTGGGTTGCGGCTAAAAGGGTATTCGCTGTGTAACACATGCTGGAATATTTGGTGGTTCATTCTGCTGTGGTAAATAAAATACTAAGTGATAAATAAAGGACTAAACCAAAGGAAAATGAATGAATGAATGAATAAATGAAGGAAGGAATGAATGAATAAATTTATGGATTTGTATTTTAAAGTACATTTAAAGAGTGCACATTCAAAGAAAGTTAACTGGTCGGGAAATTGTGCGCCTTTTCTTTACACTTTCATTGAAATTTACTGTAAGAAAAGTTTATTTAAAGTTCTGACTAAATCTATGGCTGTAGTGAACCACAGAGACAATTTGGCATGTGTTTAGCAGTAGATTATAAACACTCTCAATTACAGACCGCTTGCTAATGAACGCAAATCAGTTAGTATATGGCAGTTCGCTTTAACACACATCTGTTAAAGCTGAATGGAGTTATGGAAGAGACATTGGAAAGAGCTTTGAAGAATTATGTGTAACAGTGCGTTCTAGATGTCTTCCGCAAACCCCAAACCCACACGCACTTACGCTGAATAAACTAAACTCTTAATCTTAATCAGAGCCTTGTGTCCGTGACCGTTTACCATGAGAATTGTCTGCCAGGTCGACGCTTCATCCTCACTGGGGTGAATCCCATGATTCCACCTCCTCTGCAGGATATAAAGCACTGGCTCGACGGAGACGTTAAACTTAGACATCCATGTCACCTTCAGATGTCCCTGCTGGTCCTCTGAAAAGGAAATGTCTCTTCTTGGCTTCAGCGGGACCCCTGAGCAGAAAAAACAACAACGAGGATGAATCAACTGAAGTCTGTTTGGCCAGCGAGTCTGGCAATAAATCAGCTAATCAGGTAAAAATTACAACAGTGTATAAAACCCTCGCTGAGTATTTAATTCTTGCCGTTCGCAAACAACAGAAGACACAGCTGTGAATTAAATTTGGGTCATAGAAAAACAAAGAGATGTTGGAGATTAAGAAAATCTAGTATTTTAAAGACCTTTGCAATTCAGTAGTAGTTTTGAAGCTGCTTTTCCACTATTGACCCTTTTCACAAGCCGTTATGACTTTTAACAGTCATCAGCATCTTAAATCCTTGAAACTGTTTAATATTCTGAGTTTTTAAAAACATTTATACAGTTGAAGTCAGAATTATTAGCCCTCCTGTATATAGTTTCCCCAATTTATGTTTAATGGAGAGAAGATTTTTTCAACAGATTTCAAAACATAATAGTTTTAATAACTCATTTCTAATATGTGATTTATTTTATCTTTGCCATGATATTTTTCAAGACACTTCTATGCAGCTTAAAGTGGCATTTAAAGGCTTAAGTAGGTTAATTAGGTTTACTAGGCAGGATAATAATAAGGGTATTAGGAAAGTTATTGTATAATGATGGTTTGTTCTGTAGACTATTGTAAAATAAAATAGCTTAAAGGGGCTAATAATTTTGACCTTAAAATGGTTCTTAAAAAATTTAAAAATGCTTTTATTCTATCCAAAATAAAACAACTAAGACTGTCTCCAGAAGAAAAAATATAATCAGATTTACTGTAAAAATTTCCTTGCTTTGTTAAACATAAAATAGGATATATTTTAAAACAAAAAAAATGTAAAGGGGGGCTAATAATTCTGTCTTCAAATGTATGTATTTATGTATGTATTATGTCATTTTGGTAACACTTAATTTCAATGATCCATTTGAGTATTAGTAGACTGTCTACTTAATATCTGTTGATACTGACATTCAACAGACATTTAACTGACTATAAGAAACTTTGTAAGTACATGTGAACTTACACTAACCCTAACCCCAACCTTAACCCCAACCTAACAGTCTACTTATAATTTAATGAGAATTAGTTGCAATGTAACTTAGATAAAATAAAAAATAATAATAAAAAAATAATAAAAAAAACATTAAAATCATCTCAACCATGATTGGACAGGAATCGCAGGACTGATTTTTCTACATTAGCCAATCCCCATAGACTAGAAAAAAATTAAGTAGTGACTGCAGGTTGAAGGAAATTAGTGGAGTAAAAGTACCGATACAGCACTAAAAATGTATTCAAGGGAAAGTACACATTTATAAAACTACTTAGCAGATTACAGTTCCTGATAAAAACTATTCGATTACAGTAATTTGAGTATTTGTGATAACTTACTTTACACCACTGACAGTATGGCATAGTAAAGGAAAATAGCTAATTTTTCGGGGGGAAAAAATGATGCGTAAGCACTGCAGATTGCTGATTGGCTTAACATGCAATTTAGCATGGCTATATTGTGGCCAGGAGACAAAGTGCAAACATAATATTTCAAATGCGTCTAATGTTTTTGCACAGGCACATTTTTTTTGTGTTATTTATGGCCTACTGAAGATAATTTGCCAATTCTAATTCTAATGAAGTGCTTTATAATTTTTAATGGATGAATTGTGAGTAGAATATTGACACCTCATTGTACACTGATTTTAAAAACGTATATTTACATAATTTACACAAAGCATCATGGGGCATACTGTAGAAAAAACACAAGAGCACTGAGATTAGATAAATTGTGTCACAAAATGATACGTTACGTATAATTTTGTGACACCACTTGTCTAATCTCAGTGTTTTAAGCCCAATATTTCCTTGGTTTATAAAATATTGGTAATTACTATCAACGAAAGTGGTGTGCAAAGGAAGCACCCCAGTGGTACAGTATGGTCCTGTTAAGGGCTGTTCATGTTTGGAGCTCAAGATAAAAAGGTTAACTCACAGTGCTGCCTCCTACTACCTGCTTATTCTGCTAGATCGCTGCTAACAGAGACACTAAGTGCCGTGTGGTGTATAGGACATGAGTGTTCTTGCGCTAACATGGTGGGAAACAAAGTTGTGTGCCGTTTTAGATTAATTAAACAGTTTAGCTAGGTTATATTTGCGCCAGTTTGTGCACCTACAGCAATCACATGTAGTAAATCCCAGTATTTCTCTGTTGCAATCAGGATTTCACAATAATTAACCCAGAAAAAGCCAGAGCAAAGCAAACACTACCAGTTTCTGAGCAATACAAAATACAAAGTTTTCAATATAGAGCCATACTGTAGGGTATAATATATTGAAAATCATCATCATTGCAATTATAGAATATACAATATCCATATTGCAGGGAAGTTTATTTTATTTGCCAAGCATTGAATTTTCCCCTGAGGTTTTCGGACATTCAGGGTGTTTCAAAGTCTAAATGATTGTACCAAGATATATATAGTTTCAAGCTACAGCTGAACAAATCATTATAAATCAAGTAAGTGACATTCTGAGTAGATCTCTCTCTTTTGTATTTTGTATTGCTGTATTTATACCTCAGAAACTGGTAGTTTTTGCTTTACTCTGGCTTTTTCTGGGTTAATTATTGTGAAATCCTGATTGCAACAGAGAAATACTGGGATATTACAGGTGTGATATTGCTCATATATATTTTAACAATTGCTGTATGTGAGTTAAAAACTAAAGCTAAATAAAATCTAGCTAAACTGTTTATTTAATCTAAAACGGCTAGCAGGGTGCTAACATTTATGGTGAAAAACTTTGTTTCCTAGCATGTTACCCACGAGAACACTCATGTCACATACACCGCACAACCCTAAGCGTCTCTGTTAGGAACAATCTGGCAGAATAAGCAGGTAGGAGGAAGCACTGTCAGTTAAGCTTTTTATTTTGAGCTTCAAACATGAACAGCCCTTAACAGGACCACACCACTGGGGTTTGTTCTTTACACACCACCTTCGTTGATGGTAATGACAAATATTTTATAAAACAAGGAAATATTGGGCTTAAATCACTGAAGCCAACTTAAACATGAACACACATTCAGTCTATAACAAAACAACCCAGGTATTAAACTAATATAACACATAAAATAACAGTAACCCATTTCCCATGATGTACCTGGCTTTAGTGCTGTGGGTCAGATCATTACTATAAAATAAAAACACAGGCATGTAAGTGCCATTTGAATTTTTAAAACAATCAATGCCAATTACATACAAAAATTACTTCCATGTTGGATTCTAAGTGAACTACAAAAAAATCTAAAATACATGCATTGCAAATATGGAAATTGGAAGAAAATAATAATAATAATAAAGTATTGAATACAAACAATTGTATTCATTGTAAAGTTGTTTTGCAAGTTGAGAACATTAATTATAAAGTAGAAACAAATTTGCTTAGTCCTCCTTAAAGTTTAGCCAGTTGCTATAAGACAGTCCAGTGTTGACATTATCGGATGACAACACACACACATGCACGCACACACACAGACAGAGAGAAAGAACGCACTCGCGCAGTACAGCGAACTCCCTTCAAATCATTATCACGCACGACTACGGTTCTGTATTTCTCAAACACGTCAAACTTAATGAAACATTTTAGGGTGCTTGGAATCAACTTAGAGAGGAATGGGCTGTCTTTGACAGCTTGCGACATCATCTGGCACTTTTACTTTACATGGATCCATATTATCCATATTATCCTTTATACATATTCCTTTGCTCATTAAACACGCAGGGCGGGAGCAAGCTGAACTCGTGCTCTAGGCGAACGGTGATCACGCCAGCCTCAACCCGAAAGTGAAAAAGAAAGTGACCGGTTCGCGGATGAACGTGAGGACCGGGAGGGAGGGGGTAGGTGTCGCGGATTAAAGTGAGGACCGGGGGGTTTGCTCACTATTCTGTCGCCCTTGTCGGCTGCTATGGACGCGCCGGCCCTGAACACACATCGGCAACAACAGGAAATAAAATTAAAACTGCCACTGCGTTAAATGCGTTAATTTTTTTAACGGTTTAAATTAGGGCTGTCAATTGATTAAAAAAATTAACTAATTAATCACACTTTTGTCTGTGATTAATCATGATTAATCACGAAAAGCCTTATTTATTACAGAAATAAAAACACAGGCATATAAGTGCCATTTAAATTTTAAAACAATCAATGCCAATAACAAACTTAATTTTTTCCATGTTGGATTCTAAGTGAACTTCAAAAAAATCCAAAATACAGGCATTGCAAATATGGAAATTGGAAAATTATAATAATAAAGTATTGAATACAAACAATTGTTTTCATTGGAAAGTTGTTTTGCAAGTTGAGAACATTAATTATAAAGTGGAAACAATTTTGCTTAGTCCTCCTTAACATTTTGGTAGTTGCCAAGACAGGCCAGTCTGTTGACATGTGACCTAAGAGTGAGAAAAGTCTCTCACAAGCAGAATCACCGAATCTGCATGTGAATTTCAGTGCTTAAATTCTGTATGCCACTGGTGCTGTGACAAGGACGCAAGAAGCACCAAGGGGTACATCAAAGTAACGCACTAAAGACTATAGGCTAGACTTCTTACATGGACTTTGGTCACGCCATCTCTAAACATTAAATTCTAAACTGCTTTGAGCGACTGTCTGCGATGTTAGGCGTTTAATCTTGTTGTTAGGATATCCACAAATACACAAACACTCTCTCTCTTACACACACACACACACACAGACAACGCGGGCAGTACAGCGAGCTCACACGGTATAAGCG
>CAIGQQ010033438.1:606722-630845 GCA_903798035.1 Danio albolineatus
TCAAATACTTTTTAAAAATGTTACCTCAGTGTATTTTCTTGCTTTGAAAGATATGGAGGCTAAAATATATGTTAAAATAACTTTAAAATTCATGTTCTAAAACATATGTTTGCAAAAATGGTTAAAAAGATGTATTTGTAGAAAACATATTGATGTAAATATGTTTTAAATAAGTATTTTGGCAAAATAGAGTTATATTTTTGTGTATTTTGAAAATATATACATTGTATTATTGTACAGAGAGAGCCATTCAGTTGCTGCACCAGTTGGTTTAGCCACCACATACACATAACCACACGCACGCTTGTCACATTCTTCATTGCAAAGCATGACTCCATGGCTCCATTTGCTAATTTATCTTGCACAGGCGTATGCTGGTCTCAGAGGTATATTTATGTGTGCGTTGTGTTGATTTGTGTGGTTTTTAATCAGAGAAACATCCTACGCTATTAGTCTTTCCTTCACGGCTGTAACAATCTGCAGTCAGCAAAAAACTTTAGGAATTCAGTCAGAAACAAGCTTTCCGTGGAGAGACTTACCTCACAGGTCTTGGGAGACAGGGCTCGTCTTGTTTCCCATAATTCCTTGCATGGTTGTAAGCACTGCAGACAAACAAATAAACACACATGAGTTCGACCTATAAGATTCTGACATGCCCTGGATAGTCGTGGAGAAACAGCACGCGAGTATTTGCATGTGAGCACAAGGAAAGCTCTGTTACAGTACAGCAGCCGAGGGGACGCCATCAGACTGGGTTGCATTGTGTAGACGACGGTAAAGCTACAAACTAAAGTGACAAGTTGTTTTAAATATTGACAGATTGATGAATATTTCATGGGTTCCAGGCTTGGGTTTTAAATTTGACCTAGTCTAAATGTTGCTTGAGACTGCTTTAAGACTGTTTATATGCTTTTTTATTTAGATTTCCAGGGCAAGTTCACTTACCTCCCAATGTTAAACGCTGAAAAGAAGAAAATTCTTTCAAAAGTAGAGCAAGATTTTCATTTAAAATCTGCATGAAAGGGATCCAAATTCATAAATCACAAAACAAAAACAAACGTGACTTCAAGTACTGGTAACACTTTAGTTTAGGTCACAATAGCTAACACTACTAGCTTAATAAACTACTAATTAGCTGTTTTTAATAGTTAGTAAGGTAGATGTTGGGATTAGGTTTTGGTAGAGATGGCTGACATGAAACGCTGCACCGAAGCATGATCCAAAACACACAGGTCACATGACTAAAGTGTTTCGAAACACCTGGTCACGTGACTAAAGCAATTCAATGCGTCGTTCATTTCAGAAACGTTTCAGTTTTGACTGACAGGGTCAGAATATAACTCTGTCTTGAATAGCCTAGTGGACTGTGTGTGTGCACAAAGGTACTGTGCTTCAATTGCCTTTTGGGTTAGAATCCCGACTTGTACAAATTATCATTATCATTCATTCATTTTCTTTTCGGCTTAGTCCCTTTAATAATCTGGGGTAGCCACAGTGGAATGAACCACCAACTTATCCAGCATTTGTTTTACGCAGCAGATGCCCTTCCAGCTGCAACCCATCTCTGGGAATCATCCATACACACTCATTCACACTCATACACTTCGGACAATTTAGCCTACCCAATTCACCTGTACCGCATGTCTTTGGACTGTGGGGGAAACCGGAGCACCCGGAGGAAACCCACACAACCACAGGGAGAACATGCAAACTCCACACAGAAATGCCAACTGACCCAGCCGATGCTCGAACCAGCGACCTTCTTGCTGTGAGGCAAACGTGCTACTCACTACGCCACCGTGGCGCCCCATTATCATTTTATGTATTGTAATAATGTTAAAATAATGCTTTATGGTTAAGTCTAGATAGGATACGGCTGCGGATTTATGTGATATTCATTAATTCATTTTCTTTTCAGCTTAGTCCTTTTATTATTCCACAGCAGAATGAACCGCTAACTTATCCAGCAAATGTTTTACACAGCGAATGCCCTTCCAGCTGCATCCCGTCACTGGGAAACACAATACACACTCATTCACACACATGCACCATGGACAATTTTAGTGTACCCAATTCACTGCATGTCTTTGGACTTGTGGGGGAAACCGGAAAATGCGGAGAAAACCCACACCAACATGGGGAGAACATGCAAACTACATACAGAAATGCCAACTGACCCAGCCGAGGCTCGAACCAGCGACCTTCTTGCTGTGAGGTGTTTTGGGGCCATGGAGAAGTTTTGACTTGCACTGACATTTGTGTTGTTTTCGGTATCTTAAAAACATTTTAATCGCTAAAAAGTGATAACACTGTAAACTGCACAAGCTGGGCTACAATAATACCTAAGCAGCATGTATGTATGTGTTTGTGTTTTTGAGAAAGAAACGTTTATAAAAAAAATTAAATTTTGAAGTCACTGAAACAAGGCCAGAGGATGCCATGGTGGTGTAGTGAATAGCACGTTCGCCTCAAAGCAAGAAGGTCGCTGGTTCGAGCCTCGGCTGGGTCAGTTGGCATTTCTGTGTGAAGTCTGCATGTTCTCCTCGTGGTTGAATGGGTTTCCTCCGGGTGCTCCGATTTTGCCCACAGTCCAAAGATATGCACAGTTGAATTGGGTAAGCTAAATTGTCCGTAGTGTATGAGTGTGAATGAGAATGTATGGATGTTTCCCAGAGATGGGTTGCAGCTGGAAGGGCATCCGCTGCATAAAACAAATGCTGGATAAGTTGGCGCTTCATTCCACTGTGGCGACCCCGGATTAATAAAGGGACTAAGCCGACAAGAAAATGAATGAATGAAACAAGGCCAAGAAAAACAAAGAGAGCATTTTTTCACAAGACTTTCGAGAACTGGATCTTGTAGCCTAGTGTTTTTGCTTCGAAATGATGTGAAAATCATTGTGTTTACTTGCTCACAGAAAATAATATATTAAATTACATTTTCAAAGTCACTTTTTGAGTGAAAATGCTCTATGCGAGAAGGCGTGAACAATCATTACTAATGCAGTGATTCACACCTGAGAAGACAAAGACCTGCATAATGAGCTGCATTATGAGCCATAAGACAGGTATGTGATTAAGGCCCCATTTTTAAAACGCATAAGTTTTGCTACAGTTACGCCATCCGTCCACACTACGCTGGAGTTTTCGAGCCACGAAAATGGAGCTTTTGGAAACGCTGGAGAGGCCGTTTTCATTCTAAAACGCTGCTGCTCCGTCTCAGTGTGGATGTGGGACAACGAAGACATTTGAAAACGGAGGCGTGGCTGCTGAGATTCGCTACGTGATTGGGGCTTTTGGGTCATTGCGCATCCTTCCCTTATTCAACAAGCACACATGACTATAACGCCCCAGGAAGACAGCAGACCAGCCTTCACTGTAAACACTGTATTTTCAATAGCCATGGATGTTTTATATTCATTTGTTACTTTAAGTAACAACTCGACCTCGTTGTCTGTCCACAAAAAGATCTCTCTGGCTTTCTTTGCCATCGCGTTCATCGTTCAACCAGCATTTGTTGACTAACAATAACCAATTGCCGAGCGAGACACATGCTTCCTGTTTATACTTGAACGCGCATGCCCAGAGTGAGCTAATGGTCACGTGATATACATTTCTGGTGGAGTAGTGTAGATGGAGATCTGTTCAGAAACACTGGGTGAAACGCTAGTGTGGACGCGAACCGTTTTCATGCTAAAACGCCATTTTAAAACTAAAGTAGTGTAAAAACTAAAACTAAAACTAAAACTAAAAACTTTAAAACTAGCACTAGTGTAAACGGGGCATAAGAGGGTTTCAAAAAAGAATCTGAGGAAAAAATAAGTTTGTGCTACATGACATTATAAAAGCTTTTTTAGTCCTCGTGTAAAAGATTGAAGGTTTGGGACTGTGCTGAAGTCTGTTCAGAAATGAAAGCGTCAGAGTTGATGTCATTTTCTGCGTTTTTTATTGATGCCTCACTTGCATTGAGTGAAAATTCCATCTACCTGCTTTAGTGCTTAAACTGCAGATATGAGGGCACAGATCTGACTCATATCAGACAAATTTCCACATGTGAACAAGGCCTGAATCTGATTTGAGTAAATCGGAATCCATGTGATTGTTTCCTGCTTATACGTACTGTACATCGGCCATCTTCAATCTGTACCACATGGGAGTCACTTGAACACTGCAGACTTGGTCACTGGTCAAATCACTAAAATAGATTTTTTTTTAATCTGTTAAGTTTGAATGATGTTTTATCATGAAAGTAACACTGTGTGTCAAAATGGAACTCAGCAATACTTTTATCAGGTTATGAAACACATTGAACATCTGAAACACACTGACATTAAGAATCAGTGTATGCTTCTCAATGATGGTGGGGTGTTTTACCCTGCTGTGCATGCTGTGAACTATGGATGAATGTTGTATGATCCTCCTAGCATGCACTGCAGCAAAATATTTCTAACCATGGTCCAGAAGCATATGCTAATTCTTGAAGTCTGTGTCTCTTAAGTGATTCAGACACTCAATGTGTGTGTGTTTTTTTAAAGATAATTTGCAAAGTTAATCATAATGCAAAATTGAACTTATCAACGGTGAGAATCAATACAGGATCAGACGATTTGGGGTGCGGTTCCCAAACAACGACATAACTCATAGCTGAACTACGATGCATTGTTTGGACAAAGAACAATGAAGTGACGTGTTTCCCAATAGTTTACCATAGTTTCTCTGTCGCAGATCAATCTTTGAACCACAATAGTGATAATGTAAAATCTGAGTAACGGAGTAACAACTTCTTTAGAGAAAAAAAAAACATAATTTTTTGTGCAAATTATATTGTTTTAGTTTTTTATTTTTATTTTTACAATTTGACACATTCAAGCCACTGCAGAAATGTTCTAATCAACAGGCCCATGTCATATACAGTACAAATACTTAATAAATAACCTACTATAAATGAAAAGCATTAATATATGCCATTTTTTTGGTTTTTACAATTATTGGTGCATAATATGCATTGAGAACATGATTAGAATTTATAACATAGATAAATTAAATCAGATTTTAAATAATAGGTCACCTATAACTTTCGTCACGACGAAACACGGCTGTGTTTAAAATGGCATAAATTATTTCAAAGTGCATTAGGAAGGCAACGCAATTGTCAATATAAAGATCGCTAAAACTGTAAAGTGTAAACATACTTTGAAAGCAAATTACACCCTAGAGAGATGACATTAATGCTTGTTTGTTATTTAAAGGGTCGCAAAATACCAAAACACATTTTTTGAGCTGTTGACAGTCATAAATGTGTCCCACGCTGCTATAAACACTATTAGGACACATATATTTCTCTAAAGAGTGAAAATTAGTTGTTTCAGAATCAGAATCCGATTTTTTTATTATTTTATTTTGTTTGTCTTAGTCTGGCGCCGATGACGATGGCTGCCTCCGTGTCGTGCTCTGCAGTATTTTTTGTGTTTTTGTTAATTTGTCCTGTTTTTAGTCACATTCCTACAATTAGTTTCACCAGAGATTAATTGTTGGACATTCAGACACATACACCACCAAATACTTTTCCAGACTTGGACTTCTCTGATGTTCTGTTAGACATTGTTGTCGGAGGAACCGCCGTGCTGCTCAAACGCTTTCAGAAGCGCAGGCGTGGGAAGTGTGCAGGCGCGCTTGTGAAACTCAGACAGCGTGGATTTCGAACCGCATTGCCTAGCATCCATCTGGCAAATCTCTGCTCTCTACCAAACAAAATTGACGAACTCATTCTGCTCTCTCAGACAAACAAGGATTTTATGCATTCAGCTGCTCTGTGTTTCACGGAAACCTGGCTAAACCAAACTATACCGGACAACGCGCTTAACCTACCCGGCTATCAGCTGTTCAGAGCGGATCGCGACGAAGAAACAACGCGGAAATCGCGCGGTGGTGGGACGTGCTTTTACATCAATGAAAGGTGGTGTACAGATGTAACTGGTTTAAAGAGGATGTGCTGTCCAGATCTAGAAGCACTGTTTATTAACTGTAAGCCTTTCTACTCACCGTGTGAGTTCTGCTCGTTTGTCCTCGTCTCTGTTTACATTCCTCCGCACGCGCATGCGCACCTGGCGATAAAGAAACTAGCTGATCAGATAACGAAATTAGAGCGACAGCAGCCAGACTCTGTTTTAATCATTTTGCATTATTTCGAGCAAATTCGTTCTTCTGGTTTGAAACGAATTTTTGAAGCTGCATCACGCTGATGAGATCTATGCATGTATTAGTGTGGATGTGCATCATGATGTCTCTGAGTGTGTGGCACTGATTCATGACAAAGACTTAGTTCGAACCAACCAGCACACTCTATTGTGAATGCGGCGCAACTTCATTAATATTCATGATCGCTTCGAAGATTGTTTGTGCCTGTTACTGTTCAGTCAGCAAGGAAGTGCCACGCTGTGTTGTTAAAACAAGTGGAAGAAGAAGAATTGTTTGGAGACACAGGTCGCCAGTGTTGTGTTAATGTGTTGCAACAAGATTTTGGTTTCATTTCCCGCTATGAGAGCGCAGCTGGACTCCCACGAGCGTGCAGCAGAAACTTTTTTCACCCGAGAGTTTTCCGCATCTGCAAATGGTGAAATCCGGATTTACCGCTCGTCTCCTTTTAAAAAATACACAGCTCCAGTTCATGTTGATTGTCCTGTTTTTGGTAAGTATACGCGATCTGTGCTCTTTTTTTGATTACTTAGATGGGAAAGTTAGTTTCAGTGTTTATAGACAGACCTTAGTCAAAATGATTAGAACTGTTACCGAGTGTACAGCATGCTAACATCACTACAGTATTATTGACTAAAAGATCAGCTGTAAATGTTGCTCTCCGAGTGGAAAAATATAAACGCTGCATTTTGTGACAGCATAGTGTATACACACGGCTTTCTGATGCTATCAACGGAGAGCATAAGTTACCGAGAAATGCGGAGGGTTTATTTCTCTCAAACGCAGCGCGGTAACAAACACTCCATTAAAAACGCACTCTTATCAGTTTCTCGCATTTCATTTGTCACGGGGGCATGCAAGAAAGGTTCCCGGATTAAAGAGAAAGTGCAGTTAAAGTCGACAAATTAATAATTTGGCAAATAATTTGATTACTGATGTCCATGTAAACACAGTCACTGTCTTTCTCCCCCTGCGTCTGTGTGTTTGTTGTGCCTCTGTGTGAACATCAGCGCGGGCACAAATGGAAACTCCCATTTTAATGCAAAACCTTCCCTCTTTCCCCTTCCCCGACACTCCTGCCTAAACCAAGCTGGACACACCCACTTTCCTGAGCTTTTCCAAACTAGAGGTGTGAAAACACCCGGCTAAGACTGGGGAGTTTTGTGGCCCTTTAAATCATTCCGAGTTTGTATGTTAAAACGTTCTAAATGAATAGGGCATAGGGGGGTGACGTAGACTATGCGTGGACCAGGAACTATGCTTCTAACTACAGCTCTACAGGTGTAGATGTACTATATGGGTGCTTTCACACTAGCACTTTTGGTCCGCACCCGGGTTCGTTTGACGTCATAGTACGGTACGTTTAGCTAGTGTGAACACGTCTTCTGAACTCGGGTGCGCACCCGTGAACCTTACCCGAGTCCGCCTGAAAGAGGTGGTCTGGGGTACGGTTCATGTGAACTCTGGTACGGTTCACTTGTTGTATGAATGCAATCGTACCAAAAGCTGGAAGTGAACCGTCAACAGTACAGCAAACTATAGTTTTTATAACGTTCATTCGTGTGTGTGTGTGTGTGTGTGTGTGTCTAAGTATCACGCGCTGACAAGCGCGACTGAGACAGAGCAAACACAGTGATAATGCTTGTCTCCTCCAAAAACAGCTGGGACATCACGTGATGTTCTGAACGTGTATAATATGTTTGCGGCAGATAGACGCGAGCCGATTTCGGTATGTTCTAAACCAAAAGGTTCAGTAAAAGCGAAACGACCGCGTAGTGCAGACGTCTCTCCCATTTGGCGCTTTGCTTTCGTGTCTGTCGCCTAGCAACAGACGTACACAAAACATCGGCTTGATGACGCAAGCGTACCGGGGTTCAGAAGGAAAAAAGACAGTGTGAACACAAACCAACCAAGCAGGTGGCAAGGGGGGGCAATCGAACTTGGGTACGGTCCAGGCAAATGAACCAAGTGTGAAAGCACCCTATAAGTTTGCGATGCAGTTTGCGAATGTTTGTTGGAACGACGGATTTGGGAAACACTAAAACAACAAAATATGTTTGTAACGACAGAACTTGCGACCTTAGTTGGCTAACGATTGTTTTCAGAAACGCACCCCTGATCATATTTACTCTTTTTTTTATACTTGTCACAGCAAGCAAAAAGAAACTAACATTAGAAATAGAGTCAAAGAGCCCAAGTTACCAACCACTTTGATAACAATGATAACATTAAAAAAAATTAAAATAAAAAATTATTCTTTTGTAAAACGTAAATAACTAAAACTAAAGATAATTCAAAATTAATCTCATATAGACATTTGTGGACCTCTGACAGAAATAAAGTCAAAAAGGTTAGTATTAAGTGAAGCTGCTGCTGTGGTTTGAAGTTGTAGTTTTGTGTTTCTCTTGTGTTTCTGTTTATTAACAGCAGGTGTTCCTCAGTGCTCAATCTTCACTTAAAGAGCCCCTATTATGGGTTTTTGAAAATGAGCTTGTATGCTGTGTGTTACACAGCTCTAAGTGAAGTGAAATGTCCAGCTAAGGCTTAAATCTGAAAGTGCAAAGTGTTTAAAACTATTGATTCATCTATAAAAGAGTCGACTCATAGTTCCTCAAACGAGTCGCCGTGCTTACGAGTCTTTAGCCGTTTCGGCATTACGTGAACACGAAACATAAGCCCCGCCCATTTATGCGCGCGCAGATTCGAAATCCCCAACCCCACCCACAAACAATAGCGGTGCGAAAACGTTGCCAGATCGGGCGGTTTTAAGTTTGATTGTGCAGGTAAAACCTTTTGGACAGGGTTTGGGGTGAAATCAGTGAGCTACATCTGGCAACACAGTGAGGAGCACTGTGCTTAGCTGGATATTGGAAGTGTGCAGAGAACCCAGAGATGAGACTTTGAGGAGTTAGTAGTTTCTGCAGAAATACCACAGCATTAAATCCAGCCATGAACTGTTCCCCCTCCGAGGAGTGTTTACAACGGAGGATTAGGAGCACCAGGAAATTTTCCAGGTCTGCTATCCAGCAAGTGTGAGTAAGTGCGATTAAGACGGTCGCCTCATTGTTTTCTCCAGCTTGTAAATGATGCATTTAACTGTGCTTTGTAACTTGTAACCGCTTGTAGTGTCTCTGGTTAACTTGTATTCTCATATCGCGTCTAAAAGCACGTTGTTAACGCGACGCGTGCCGCTGTGTTTACGGACTAAAATGCATTTGAGCTCGTGTTCCTCTCCTGTTTGTCGTTGCTATGGACACCATGAGCTCTGCTACACACGAGCGGCCGTGCTGTTTATAATGGTTCAGCTTTTGCCGCTGTGTGCACTAATACTGAATGTCTGTCGCTGTTTTTACTTCTGGTTAAGAATTAGATTGATATGCTGGGAGATCGGGGGTTAGTTTTCGGGGTGAGGTGTCTGAAATACGGGCGACTCCCGATAAAAACGAGTGTTAGCAGATTAGCTCACGCACACGCTATGACTCCTTCCATGTTGATAAGCCGTGGTGGGCATTCTCTCGCGCTGAGCGCTGTCGACCAATCGCAACACACTGGGTCATCGGTCCAATCAGCGCAGTTTAGCATCGCGCGAAGGAGGGGTTTTGGAACAAATGAATCCCTGAACGATTCATATAGGAGTCGCTGAGATAATGAGGTAAAAATAAATGCATATTATAAGACAATGAAAGTGTTTTTTGACCATGCATGCAGATCAGCCTGCTGTTGGAGACCCCCAAAACCAATATATGACCATTTTCAATGTATAATATGGGCTCTTTAATTAATTCCTTCGTACTCTCATTACCTTTGAAGCTGCGGCCACACTAGAGTTTGAGCATGCGAAATTCTGTCATACGGCGCTGCGAAAAGGATCCTCTGCTGAGATTTTGAGAGATTCAATGTGTTTTATTTCATCTGATTTTAACCAGATTTTTCAGTTTTGTGTTTCTCTTATGTTTCCGCTTATTAACTTTAAAGCTGCGGTCACATTAGTGTTTGAGCATGCAAAATTCTGTCATATGGCGCTGCAAAAAGGGACGGGATTAAACAAGCTGATCAGACATTAATAAAAGCTAGCGATTGGTCCATATTTAAAATTTCTGTCCAGATAAGTCATGTTTTGATCCTCGATTGGTCTTACACAATCATATGATGAGATTTCAAAGGGTAGAGTTCACCAAGCTTGAACTTTGCTGCACGATCTTGCATTTCGTGTGCATATGAATGGAAGTCTATGGGGAGGAAAGTCCAGTGTGACCGTTGCTTAACTCTTTTACTTGATTTAGAGAAGGACCAAATAAATTTTACTCAGACTTTATACACTGCTTACATTCGCTTACACATTGCTGAATCTAGTTTTGCTGTAACATTACGAAGTGTTCTCTGTGTCTAGTCTTTCCGTGTTTCTTGACCCTAGCCTTGTTTCCTCATTTATGTTATTGTCGCCTGTACCGACCTTATTGCATGTGACTTGACTATGCTTCTGAAATGCCTTCATTCTACTGTTTGTACCTGTTGATCATTGCCTGCCAGATCATTTTCTGTTAAATAAAGCTGCATTGGATCCTCACTCCGTTGTTACCCGACTTTCAGGTCAAACACTCAATAATTGTGTTAAGCTTATTTTAAGCTTAAGCAGTCTGAAGAACCAGCAAACATCATTTTTTGAGTGTAGCCATGATGATATTTGCCCAAGATTTAAAAAAATAAATAAAAAATAAAAACGACGACAGCTCTAAGTAGTTCAAGAATAAATGCTCTTGGCTTCATGCAGATGCTCCAGTGAATACAATGGAAAACGATGCTGATAAACTGGACACTGAATGCATCACAAACAGATTCGATTTCATTACAAAATGAGGTAAATCCCACAGATCGGATTTGTGTGAACAAAGTCTTGGATATATAAGCATTCAAATATTTGATATAAAGGATGACCACATTTGTTCCGTTTCAAAATCAAGTGTTTTTCTTCTTCTTCTCCTCCTCTCTAATCTAAGTGATCCGTTCCCTGTGAGACGTGCTCCCGGTTGAACTCCCGCTGGCCGGGCCTCCAGTCGCTCATATGCTGGAACATTTGAGCACATCTGTTGTGTGTTACGTGATGGATTATTCTGACATCTGCCCCCATCTATCCCCCACCTGAACAGACAGCTTTCATTTGGCTGAACTCAAAGTCAAAACCATGTTCAAAACAGAAGAAAGTACGGGAGATAAGAGACGTGGAGTTTCACCTTACTTCAACGATAATCTTATTATCAAGATAAAGTATAAATCAGTCATTTATTAAGACTTTGATTTAAATGGACACACGAATTCTCTTCAAAATACATTCTTCTTTTAAACATAAATAAGATTTATTTTCCTTCTGGTGATTCGAACGTCTTGCCAATGCCCATATTAGTGAAGACTGGCAGACTGCTGCAAGCAAAAACAACCAGACTCATCCAATACTAATACTGTCACGAGGATCAAATATGCAAATGTTAAATCTACAATAATAAAAACACAAGTGTGCATTTAAAGTGAGCCACTTTAATGTTAAATTCATCTATTTGCAAATATACCAATGAAATTAGCTGTATGAATTTAAATTTAGTTTAAAAAATGCATGTCTTTTTGAGCAGCCCAGTATTGGAGACTAAGGGTGCTTTCACACCTGGCTTATTTAAGTCGGTTGAATCGCACTAGAGTTTGTTTTTCCTCTTGGTGCGGTTCGTTTAGGCAGGTGTGTATGTAGCAATGGCACTCGAGTGCGCACCAAAAGCGGACCCAAAAGGTGAACCGAGACCAACTTGAAGAAGTGTCATTCATATGAACCCTGGAGCGGTTCGTTTGTGGTGAGAACATGATCTGAACTAAAACAGACCCAACCGCAAAAAGTACTGCACCTTGTTGGACTAATCCACCTCCCGTAGTCCAATGCGCTGTCCCATCTTATGGGGTTTGGAGGAAAAATATTTGTTGACAGCACTTTACCAACAGTTTTAAACAGAAAGAGAGAGGGAAAAACATTACCTGATGGATCGTTGATAATATTTCCAGAAGATGACCATGTCGCAGTTTAGCTAAATTAATTCACGCCTCCTCCTAACGACTTCACAGATTGCAAGGCATTAAAAACATTGTTTTCCAGCCACGGCCTCGTTTTATTCTCGAAATGTATATTGTCAAAAGTGATGTATACAAACTATATAGTATACTATGAGCAGGGAAACAATCAGCCAGTGCACAGACCGGATCTGTTGTATGACCATGTAAACATGTAAAAACGCATGCATTGGGATATTCAGAGATGGGTTTCAGGTCTCCTTCATATGTAGAAATAAATGAGATATAAATCAGACATGTGACAATGCGACTGTCATGTAAACAGGCAGATCGGATTTATTGAGGCATTCCGTTTTGTATGACATTAAACTTGCGACAATGTCGTACTTCTCTGCGGTTTAATGACGTAGAAGGAGGAGTGTGTGTGGAGACGCCGACGCAGTAAACAACAACCAAATATGGAGGTGGAAAGTGGTCAGTGGTCGGCAGCAGAAGTTACTTGCCTTCCTGCCCTGTGGGGAGATGGGTCAGTGGTGCACACCATATAAAGCAACCACATAAAGCAACCACAGGCGCAAGCTGCGATGATGGCCATTTCCCTTCTTCTTCGTATATATATATATATATATCATAGACTGTAAAAGATATGGACGCCATTTTGTTCACGCGTCATCGCACCAACCAAGGCATACCAATCAAGAGCAAAGAGGCGAGCGTGAGCGGAGCTACAGGACGCATGCTGGCATTTAGCTAAGAGCTTTCTTATGGAAGAAACACATAATATTTCATTACCTGCGACTCGTTTGTGTTCTGACCACATGTGCTTGGTTGTACACTATATCAATAAAGTGTTTAGTCTGTTGAAAACACTGTTGTAATACATCAAGCCACTTAACATCGTTCTTATGACGTTTTTCAACAGGAAGAAAGTGCGAATTACATCCAAATACTTCAGATATGTGTTAGTAAATGCAGGGCTATTTAGGAAATCCAGGCAGAACACTGTATGACAACGCTTCAGATGACGATTTTATAGACTACAGCTGATCAATCTGTTAGATTCTGGAGTGCATTAGAGTTCTGAAGAACATTATAAATCATAAATTATCCTAAATAAAGCAATTACATTTATAGATATGGTATACAGTAAGTATATAATTTCACTCACCCGGGAAACTGAGGCCACGTGAATGATTTGTGAGCACAATTAAGCGCACACAGCATGCCATATTATCTGATAATTGTAGGAAATAATTCTAAAAGGCAACTGACTGTGTAAAGCCAAATAAAACAACACAAAAATACGATGAATATGCCGAGATCAGCGGCTAATCAGCTGGAATCAGCTGAGGTGACGTGACGGCGACCAGCGGGACTAGCTGTCACTCACGTGGCCATGCTCTTAATTATGCAAACTTAATTTAGCTTAATATAAAGGAAACGGATGAGTTATAAAAAAATTCACCCCCCTCACAGTTGTCATGAAGGGTAATATAAGCTATTTGAACCAAAATCGTTCTTTGTACCAGGCTGTAAACACCATTTTTTCTGCTGTAAAGTTGGCCATTTTAACAGTGGGCTCATTAGAGATTTTCTCTATTATGGAGCCAGGACTAGCGGAATTTCGATGAATTGCAGTTCTAGTTACTTCCGTATTGGCTTCCCGAGGGAGAGCGGGAGGTTGCCGCTTGATATATACATATCTAAATTATTAGCCCCCCTAAATTATTACCCCCCTTTAATTTTTTGCCCCAATGTCTGTTAAACGAACAGATTTTTTCAACACATTTCTAAACATATTAGTTTAAATAACTCATCTCTAATAACTGATTTATTTTATCTTTGCCATGATAACAGTAAATAATATTTTACTAGATATTTTTCAAGACAGCTTCCATACAGCTTAGCGTGACATCATTCAGTTGACTTTTTGTCGCCTTCGAAAAACTCTCACGAAAGTTTCTCAGAGCTGCTGTGGTCGGAAAATATTGCAAGTTAAACAAAACTGCACCAATTAACCAACTAATTATGATACAAGTTAATAAAAACAACAGTTAGTATACAGTTAAAGGGGGCTTTAATATACGTAAATTAGTCTAATAAGCAAAACCGAGGTAAACCAAGGTATATTGGTCCACAGAAGTCATAATATCCAAATAGCTCATGGAAAAAAAGTGTAGGCATACCGAGTATATGTGCGAATAGCCCATACACCACTGAACTTACTTTTCTGTTCAGAAAGGGCAGCAATATCGTATCTGTAACCCGCTACCCTGTGTCTGACCTGAACCTTTCCCAGCAACATTGCTAAAAAAGTTGCCCTGTGTATTATCAACATTAGACATTCACAGAGTGTGAAGAAGATGAGGGTGTTTCTTCATGAAAAAAAAAAAAAAGAATTGAGGATTTAAATTACGTTCGGCTGCTTTATTTTAGAATGTTATGGCTAATGGAATGCTAAGAGCACACAAGGGTTAGTAGTGCTAATATCAGAACACTGTAGTCCATGTAAATGAAGTGACCATAGCACTGAGCTCTTTTGTAAACAGAAGCTGCAGATATTTCATTCATTCATCCCTTAATCTGATTCCATGATCCCATGTGTGTGTCGTGCAGAGCCCTTTGTCCCTGGGAAATTAGTCAGTGATAACCTGTGTCAGGGCAACTAATCTGCATGGGTCAACTTCACCCCCCACTGCTATGTTTGTGCTATAGTTCATCAAGCAGCCGCTGTAATGCAGTCCAGATCTCTGGCTCTTTCCCATCACCCCCTTCCTCTCAGGAGTGTGTTGTCATATTGATGACTCACAGAGAGTGTGTTTGCCAAACTGTGTGTGTCTGTGAACTGGTTTTAGTGGTTTACAGTTTTTTTATATAATGACATGGGTAGAAGCTATGAGTTTATTCTTGTGTCCATTCAATCATTCATTCAGTTTCTTTTCAGCTTAGTCCCTTTATTCAACAGGGCCCGCCACAGCAGAACACACCGCCAACTTATTCAACACACAGTTTTACACAGCGGATGCCCTTCCAGCCACAACCCAACACTGGGAAACACCCACACACTCTCTCTTTCATACACTATGGCCAATTTAGCTTATTCAATTCATTTATAGCAAATCTTTGGACTTGTGGGGGAAAACGGAGCACCCGGACTAAACCGACACCAACATGGGCAGAACAAGCAAACTCCACACAGACATGCTGACAGATCCAGCTGAGGCTCGAAACAGGCGACCTTCTTGCTGTGAGGCGGAGTGCTACCCACTGTGCCACCGTGAATTATTGTGTCCTTGTAATTCAAAATGCTTCATAATCATACCTAACAAGGCCTTTTCGCATTCAAAATTTGTGACAGCTCTGTGAGGGTTGGATTTAGGGGTATCATACAATAATAAGCTGTTTTTACAGTATAAAAGACATTGCACCTATAGTGCTCTATCATACATCTGGTGCAATAAGGCGCAAGATGTGTTTGGCGTAATTTTTTGCTATTTTCAGACATGTGCAACCATATTTTTCAGTTTTTGCGCCACTTTGTTTAAATAGCAAATCCATTTGCATCATTTTTGTGGACTCATGGGTAGGGCCACAAGGAATCAGCGCGCGCAGAATTCTGCAGATTTCCGCAGATTTTTAGCCCATCATTGATATTGTTGTACACACTTGAGTAAGTGTGTGTAAAGTTATATTTATTCAGTTTTTAAATTAATTTCAGTAATAATATTGACCAATATTAAAATATTCATAAGATTTATTCACAATACAGTTAGTAAAGTAATATTTTCTGTCTTTTAGGAGATATATTACATGAGAGACTTGCTTTGCTTACCAAATAAAGTGGATCTAATTGGATTAGCATTGTAAACATTAAATACATATTAAAAAGGTATTACTTATTATTTTTATATATTAAGGTTTCAGATTTAAGGTTTACAATAATCTCAAAATCATTCCGCATAAATCCGCAGATTTTTACCAAAAATCTGCGCAGAAATAGCAAAAAATGTCCACAGGTTCTGTCTGGCCCTACTCATGGGTGTGCTGGTCTATAAAGGAGGTGTGTTAAGGTGCATTGCTTTTAGTTTTAGTTTTTAAGAAACTAAAACAGACCGCGCCATTTGACCACACTTCGTTATTATTGTTAATTTATTCCTTTGCAGTAAATTCGAATTGAATTTAGAAATAGTTTTGAAACAAATCTGTGTGCTTAACAAAGGAAATTAAATAGGTAGGTTAATGGATGTCTTCAGTTTTCATTTTTTACATCAAGATCTGGTCAGGTACCTGATTGTGCAGCATTATGTAGATCAGGGCTTTTCAATTGGCGGTTCGCAATTGGAGACAGTGTGTTCCGTCCATCCAAATAGTGTGTCCAAGACATCAAAAATAAATTTAGTTCAGTCGAAAAATGGCTGCCAAAGTGACGTGCGTCTGTTCAATACAGCACAATCTGCAGTTGAAGGCAGCGCAGAGAGTGTTAGTCACCTGTCATTAAGCGAGTGAGTGGTGCAAGCAGCCGAAAACATTTGGATACTAAAGCTTGAAGGCGGGTGCCACGGTGGCATAGTGAGTAGCACGTTCGCACGTTCGCCTTCAAGTAGCAGGTCGCTGGTTCGAGCCTCGCCTGGGTCAGTTGGCATTTCTGTTAGAGTTTGCATGTTCTCTCCGTGGTTGGGTTTCCTCTGGGTGCTCCGGTTTCCCTTACAAGTCCAAAGACATGTGGTATAGGTGAATTGGGTAGGCTAAATTGTCCATAGTGAATGAGTGTGAATGAGTGTATATGAATGTTTGCCAGAGATGGGTTGCAGCTGGAAGGGCATCTGCTGTGTAAAACTCATTCCACTGTGGCGACCCCAGATTAAAAAAGGGACTAAGCCGAAATGAAAATTAATGAATGAATAAAGCTTAAAGGCCTCTCAATGCCGCGTTTCTATTGCACAGAATGAAACTGCTAGTTTAAAGTTATGAGTTTATAGCTTAACCAAGGCTACCAATATGTACACACACTGGATAAACTATAGCAGCGGGCCGTTGACATATCGCATCTTTTCCAAGCGAAAGTTCAATATTTTCAATATTAGAATATATGGCAATATGCGTGCACAAGCGGAGTGATGCGTTCGCGCCTTCCAGGCACATCAAATAAAAAACATTTCACCCCGTAGAGGTGAGAGTTGTGCGTGACTTTCAGTGCAATGTAAACAAAAGATATGTTAGACGAATTATTACAAATTAATAAAATGATTATGAATGTATTAATGCAGATGATAACAACAGTTCATTTAAATACTTACAGTACCTAATATAAAGCTTAAATTAACATTAGACGTGATAACCGTGAAACCTTGATTATTCTTCAGACTACATAATCGTACAACCAAAATCTACAATTGTTGCATCCCTATTTGTTATGCAGTTCAAACATAACATATGAATGTGTCTGAATGTAGGAGAAGCCTACTTCAGCAATGCACTACTTTTGCTGTGCTTTGAAATACAACATTTGAATGTTTGTAAAAATAAAAAAAAGCCACATTGTAGAATGTAGTGATGTTATGTAGTTTCAAAATATAATATATAAAAATTTTAATGTCAAAAAATACAACGCAAGTGTCTTAAGGAGCAAAAATACAGCATATGGGCTCTTATATGCTGTTGTGTCATCAATATTGCAAGTCATATCTCTCCGGCCCCTCATTTGGGATGCTTTTCATGAACTGGCCCCCATGAAAAACTAATTAAATAGCCCTGATGTAGATACTCCAATGCAGAATGTAAAATAAAGATATATAAAGTATTTATTTAATGAGTGCAGATCATGTCCTCCTATTATTAACAAGATTACCTCACCAAAAAAACAACAACACTAGAGCTTACTGCAGACTTCATTACTCATACTCCAATTTTACCAACAGCATAGGCCCCGTTTACACTAGTGTGTTTTAGTTTAAAACGGCGTTTTAGCATGAAAACGATCTGCGTCCACACTAGCGGATCTCAACACATCTCCCTCCACCAGAAACGTATATCACGTGACCATTCGCGCAACATTCGCGCACTCTGAGCATGCGCATTCAAGTATAAATAGGAAGCACGTGTCTCGCTCGGCATTTGATTATTGTTAGTCAACAAATGCTGGTTGAATGATGAACGCGATGGCAAAGAAAGCAAGAGAGGTCTTTTTGAGGACAGACGACGAGGTCGAGTTGTTACTTAAAGTAACAAATGAATATAAAACATCCATGGCTATCGAAAATAGTGTTTACAGTGAAGGCTGGTCTGCTGTCTGCCGGTGACGTTATAGCCACGTGCGCTTGACGAATAAGGAAAGGATACGCAATGACCCAAAGCCCCAATCACGTAGCGGATCTCAGCAGCCACGCCTCTGTTTTCAAAGATATCCGTCCACACTGAGACGCAGCGGCGGCGTTTTAGAATGAAAACGGCCTCTCCAGCGTTTCTAAAACGCTCCGTTTTAGAACGAAAACGTACTAGTGTAAACGGGGCCATAGACTTTGGTAAATTGCATTGTAATTTACTTCTGATTATGTTGCTCTGGTTATATATACTGTCTAAGAATGTGTGTAAGCTGATAAATCATATAGAGAAGGATTTAGTAAGCTGGAAAAGCTTTAATATATTGACAGAGTGACTTTAATAGGCTGTATTTTGCTTACTCTTTTTGTACATTTCTGCAGTCTTTGGTATTCAACATGCTTTTTAAAAATTTGATCTGACCAATCAGTACAGCTATCTGGAAGACTGGTGCAATTCAGTGCCATTGTTTACATTCTGCTCTCCAACATGTCCAAGTGATGATACATCTCTGTGGGCCCTATCACACACAGGGGGTAATGTAGCGGCAGGCATGACGCACATGTATTTTTGCTAGCTTTAGCCCAGTGCAGGTATCATTTTCAAGTCCTAAAACACATTTTTTGAATAGCAAATGCATTTCAACCACTGAAAGTCAATGGTTTTCA
The DNA here is from genome assembly GCA_903798035.1 of Danio albolineatus. Taxonomy (NCBI): domain Eukaryota; kingdom Metazoa; phylum Chordata; class Actinopteri; order Cypriniformes; family Danionidae; genus Danio; species Danio albolineatus. The sequence continues at coordinate 625,951 of CAIGQQ010033438.1, forward strand.
GACATTTTCAAAATATCTTTGTTTGCGTTTAGTAGAAGAAACTCAAACATGTTAGCAACAAATAAATGATAATCAAAGCTTCAATTTTGAAAGATCTATTCCTTTAAATATGAAAAAGCAAATGATTAAAATATAAAGGCTTATTATTCAGTACATAAATATAAAAACCTTTTCCTCCTTCACCTCATGAGTCTTTTGAAAATCCAGCTCATTCTGTAGATGGTCCTTTAATTTGCACATTAGTTTTTTTGTTTACAATGTCCACCATTTAAATATAAAATCTTCCCATGCAAGTGACTTTTAAAGGGATAATAGATAAGACTAAGATTGGTTTAATACACAATATGCCTAAAACATCCCCATAACTCATTAAGCAAAAAAAAAAATGCTTAATGAGAAAAATGGAACAGTCGATACAGTCAATTAAACAGCTAAGAACATGTTGCTTATATTACACAAACCATGTGTCATGTGTAGCCTATTGGCTGGACTACACACTAGACTCATTGGAGGGCACTCTAACTACAGTATATGTACACAACACCAACCAGTCACCTGGACCACACATCCCATCATGCATTGTGCCAATCGACCATCTACAGCTGTTATCAATCTGAAGACTGATTACACCAGGGGTGTTCAAACTCAGTCCTGGAGGGCCGGTGTCCAACTGAGTTTAGCTCCAACTTGGTTCAACACACCTGCCAGGAAGTTTTTAGTATATCTAGTAGTAGCTTGATTAGCTGGTTCAGGTGTGTTTAATTAGTGTTGGAGCAAAACTCTCCAGGACACTGGCCCTCCAGGAACGAGTTTGGACACTCCTGGATTACACTGACACAACTGCAGGACATTACACGTACATTATTTAAGCACCACACTGACACATCTTCATGCTTGGAGATGCTGTTATGCGGAGGTGTGGAGCGGACAACAGAGGTGGTGTTCCAAATGCAGCTTTGTTTATTATAAAATGGTAAGGGTCAAAACAGGGGCAAACACTAATGCAAAGGGTAAATCCAAAAATGTAATCCAAGAGAACAGGCAAGGGATGGAACAGGGGGAAAACAATCATCAATCTAATAGACAGTCCAGAGTACAAACACCAAGCCAGGCAAAACAAAGGAACACACAGACACTAGCACAAAACACAATGCAATCTCCAATCTCGAAGATGTGTGAGTGTGAAATTTTGTCAGTCAGCTCACAAAATGAGACACAAAGCCCGTGATTTTATAGTTTGCAAAGTTAAAATGCAATGAAATAAACAGTAATTTAATGTCCTGCTACATTTGTCATTTGTAATGTCATATACACATTACTTCTCTCCTCCTCAATCCCCGGGTCTGAATGCAGACACAGTGGATAGCAGTGCAGCATGTCTCTTGCCCTATTTATTTCAACCAGGTAATATTTTTTCTGCCAGTAACCTGAAAGAATATAAACATAGCAGCACACAGCAGCAGGGATAAAGACGATGTGCCTGAATGGTAACAAACTCAACTGATGAAAGACAAAGTCCACCATTCTCCAATTCTTGTACAGCTTTCCTGACAAAAATGCTTGCTGCAAACTAACAGCTTTACTGTATCGGCCCTGGCAAAATCATGGGGGAAAAGATGCAACAAAACCCGTGGATCATGGAAACAAACACATACGACCTTGTGATGTGCGTGAATGTGATCTCACCCAGTCAATGGGTCACATTCGTAGCTTGGCAGGCCTGCTTTGCCTTTGGTAAGGCAATAGGATAAGAAAACTTTATTTATTTATATATTAATTATTATTGTTGTTGTTGTTGTTGTTGTTATTAATAGCTGACCAATGTCATTGAGTCTGCCCTGTCCCTGAGAGTATAACTGCAGACGCGCATTCGTGCAACACATTAAAGGCGTTCAGAACAGCCATAATAATAAAAGCGCAAATGCTTGTGCTCATGATTAATGTACATTCATTATTCATTCATGTATTCATTTTCTTCTCGTCTTAGTCCCTTTATTATTCTAGGGTCACCACAGCGGAATGAACTGCCAACTTATCCCACATAAGTTTTACGCAGCGGATGCCCTTCCAGCTGCAACCCATCCACACTCATTTACACTCATACACTACAGACAATTTAGCCAACCCAATTCACCTATACCACATGTCTTTGGACTTGTGGGGGAAACCGGAGCACCCGGAGGAAACCCATGCGACAACCATGCAAACTCCACACAGAAATGCCAACTGACCCAGCCAAGGCTCGAACCAGCAACCTTTTTGCTGTGAGGCGAACATGCTACCTACTACGTCACCGTGGCACCTGACATTCATCATTATATTCATGTATATGATTATATAACATCATTTACAATAATATTGCCTCAACTGTTACCATTTTAAGTAACTCTATATGGCGCAAAATAAGTTGCTGCATGTATGAATTTAATTATGAAATTATTATATATAGAGTTGTTTTAAAATGGTAACAGTTGAGGGACTATTATTGTAAATAATGATATATAATCATATAGCCTTCATGAATATAATAATGAATGTACATTAATCATGAGCCCGAGCATTTGCGCTCATGTTATTATGGCTGTTCTGAGCGCCTTTAATGTGTTGCACGAATGTGCGTCTGCAGTTAGGCTCAGAGCACTAATCACACCTGCAGTCAGAGCACATCACACCTGTCCTCAGGTCTCTACACTGGCTCCCAGTTATATTCAGAATAGAGTTTAAAGTATTATTACTTGTCTATAAATCACTAAATGGCCTAGGACCCCAATACATTACAGATATGCTCACTGAATACAAACCTAATAGATCACTCAGATCACTCAGATCATTAGGATCATATAAGGATTAGGATCACCAGTTTGTGAATATTAATGGACAACCTTCACAAATCAGGCCAGTTAAGTATGGGGTGCCTCAAGGTTCAGTTTTAGGCCCTTTGTTGTTTACAATTTACATGCTGCCCCTGGGAGACATTATTAGAAGACACGGTATCAGCTTTCAATGTTATGCAGATGATACTCAATTATATATTTCTACTAAACCTGACGAGACTTCTAAACTATCAAAACTAACTGAGTGTATTAAAGATGTTAAAAACTGGATGACCAACAACTTCCTTCTCTTAAACTCAGACAAAACTGAACTATTACTTATAGGACCTAAATCCTGTACACAGCAGATCTCACAACTCGACCTGCAACTAGAGGGATGCAGAGTTAGCATTAGCTCTACTGTTAAAGATCTGGGTGTCATATTAGACAGCAATTTAACTTTTGAAAGCCATATCTCCCATATCACAAAAACTGCATTCTTTCATCTGAGAAATATTGCTAAGCTACGAAGTATGCTATCCATCTCAGATGCAGAAAAGCTAGTTCATGCTTTTATGACTTCCAGGCTGGATTACTGTAATGCTCTGCTCGCTGGTTGCCCAGCCTCCTCTATTAACAAACTTCAGCTAGTACAAAATGCAGCCGCTAGAGTTCTTACCAGGTCTAGAAAATATGATCATATCACCCCAATTTTATCCTCATTACACTGGCTGCCTGTTAAGTTTCGTATTGAGTTTAAAATATTACTTCTTACATATAAAGCATTAAATAATCTAGCTCCTGTTTATCTAACCAACCTTCTGTCTCGCTACAATCCAACCCGCTCTTTAAGATCTCAAAACTCAGGGCTTCTAGTAGTACCCAGAATAGCAAAATCGAGTAAAGGGGGTCGAGCCTTCTCATTTATGGCTCCTAAACTCTGGAATAGCCTTCCTGATAATGTCCGAGGCTCAGACTCTCTCTCTCAGTTCAAAACTAGATTAAAGACCTATCTTTTTAGTAAAGCATAAACTCAATACGTCACATAGCTGTATGATGCATGAATGTGCTCCACGCATCTCATTTATATACACTATGAACTGCAGCTACGCTAATTATTTTCTTTGTTCTTTATTCCAACTGGGGATACTCATCCCCAGGCCCCCAAAGACTTTGCAGCGCCACGGATGCGATCCAAGACCCGTGACGAGACGATCCCAAGGTTCCTTAACCCTGGACCTCGCTGTATCCTGAGCAGCTGCTTGGCGGAGTAGCAAGCAAGAGACGGATTCCTGTGACCCTCCAAGGACAGACGAGCCTCGAGTTCTCCAGCCTCCGGCGACTAGACTGCAGCTAGAGCTGCGCACCGATGGATTACTCTTCAGTGTTTGAACTCTAAGTAGTGAATATTAAACAACAATGAACTGAACTCAGCTATATACTAGCTATTAATTTACTAGCTAATAACTAAACTGTCATTTTCAATTTACTATAACCTTCTATGTGAAGCTGCTTTGACACAATCCACATTGTAAAAGCGCTATACAAATAAAGGTGAATTGAATTGAATTGAATATAAACTAGAAATTCCTAGAGTTCAGTCAAAGCAGGGTGAATCTGCTTTCAGCTATTACGCCCCCCACTGCTGGAATCAGCTTCCAGAAATGATCAGATGTGCTCCAACATTAGGCACATTCAAATCAAGACTGAAAACACATCTGTTTAGCTGTGCCTTTACTGAATGAGCACTGTGCTACGTCCGACAGATCGCACTATTGTGTCTTTCTTTTCTTTTCATTCTTTTATAACTTGTCTTAACTCATTTTAATCTGTTTTTATTTGTTTTTTTATTATTATTTTATTTTATTATACTTTAATTTTATTTCTGTTTATGTAAAGCACTTTGAATTGCCACTGTGTATGAAATGTGCTATATAAATAAACTTGCCTTGCCTTGCCTTGCTATTCTCTCCCTGTTCTCAGGGCTGGTGCATACTTACTGACATTGGCCAGATATTATTAATAATAATAATAGTAATAATAATAATAATAATAATAATAATAATAATAATAATAATAATA
>CAIGQQ010033438.1:630855-657228 GCA_903798035.1 Danio albolineatus
AATAATAATAATAATAATAATAATAATAATAATAATAATAATAATAACAATCATGATAATAAATACATAAATCAATAAAAGCAAAAAAATAAGTCGTGATCATGACATAACAACTGTTTATGTCGAGATCACGAGAAAACGAGTTGTTATGTCGAGATCCGGGAACTACAGATCAGCCAGTTAACGAACTACAACTCCTATCATGCAACACACACACACACACACTCCTGCTCCATATCACGACTGATTGCATACACACCACCGGAGGACCGTCATGACTGATTACTCTCATAGCTGGAGTGCCCTCTAGTGAGTCTGGTGGGTACTCCAACTAATACTCGCGACACCATGTCTGTGCTCAATGTTAGAGACACTCTTAAAAATCGAAATCCTCAAGTAAAAAAGACAAAATGTAGCAGTTAAGAATAATCGAGGAAAAGAAACATGAGTTGAGCATGACGTTTGGAATAATTTGATGTTTGGACAAGTAGTTTTAAGTTAAAAGAATTTAAAGTCACACAAATAGACAGATTTATTGATAGATACACACATAGACAAATAGATGGGAAGAAAAATAGAGTGATATATTGTTTTCATGTGTTGGGATTTCACTATCATGTTTCAGCACATTGCTAGCATGATTTAGCATGACGCTGGCTTGAGTTGCGAGTTACATGTATAGTTTGTGCCTTTCTTTAATTTAGTGTTGAAGATGAATGTTTTCAGCGAGCCGCCCCGCAGGGAAGCGAGTTTTTCTCTACCTCTCCTCATCATCCTCCTCCAGATCAGAAGAACATGGACATATTTTCTTGGAGAGGAGAGCTGACTCTTTGCCCTTGTCAGACTGCATTGACTAGTCCCTGATGGAAACGCTGTGGGAGACGTTTCTTTACACTTAATCTTCTTTGACAGCGAAGAAAGGTCGATATTTTAGCAAAAGATGATGCTTGTGATGAAATTTTATCAGGAGATAAAACAAAAAGTAAAGATTTTAGAGGGGCCAACACACGACCACTTTCAATAGATCCTAATTACAGTTTTTCTCAATTGCTTTGGAATGTTTTTCAAAGGTGCTGTATGTAAGTGTTTAACTCTTCTAAAGCATAAAAATACCATAATACGTTTGCAGATATTTAAGAAACATGCTGAGTGAACATACTTGTTTATCTGAAAAACAATGCTGAAGTCAGAAATTCTGCTTTGAACCTGTTTTCCGTGCCGGAAATCTGTATTTGTTTTGGTCACAAAATGTTTTGGTTGAAAACAGCGTATTTCATTCATTCCATCAGGAAGGCTCTCAAGTTATGCATCCGTGACCGAAATGCAACCTCCGGTGGACAGTAGCAGACTCCGAAATGAGACAGATTCAGTTCCACATGAGACTATTAATTAGCAAATTATATAAATATTTAGAACGTATACATTAGGTGAGCAGGATACATTGTAACCGCGTGTCTTAACAATACGCTAAGTGATGAGATACACAGTGATGAGCAGTTTGGCTGTTTACACCCAACAAAACACAACAGAAATGTAAATACAGCCATTCAAAAGAACAGAATATGCACTCACTCATGAAATGGTAATGTTTATAATCTATTTAATACATATTAACCTTCTTTAACAACAGACTAAATAGGCTAAATAAAATTTTTGTGCAAGATCAGGAGTGAAGGTATTTTCTAAATGTGAAGAGAAGCATAGCAGCTTATGGAGCCGCTCACATATTGCATCTTTTGCATGCTCAAGTTTGTTATTTCCAATGGAGGCGCACACCAGTTGAAGTCGTGTGACAAAAACCGACTGGTCAGCTTCATGCTTTGCATGGAAAATCCATTTCGGTATCGTAGTATTATTTCAGACAAACACAGAACACCCAAACACTGCAGTGTAGTTGCATACTATGGATATCAATGTCTTCTTTTGTGTTCAAAAAACAAGTAAACGATGAGAGAATTTGAAGTTTTGGGCAAACATATTAAGTCTTTTGGATATGTTGAAAAGCTGTGATCAAACCATTATAAGGTTTTTCAGTGAATATTAAAACACTGAAAGAGCTGCAGTTTATTTTGTATTTTTATAGGTATATTTTATTTGTTTTAAAAGTAACTTCAAAGTAAAGTAATTAGTAATCTTAATTTTTACATGAAACAATCAGTAATGTAATCAGACTACAATTTTCCAGTAGTAGTCAGTAATTTGTAATCTATTACTTCTTTTTTAAAAAGTAACTTATCCAACACTGCTTGTAGCAAACTAACGGCAAGAGGGGTGTTAAGGGGCATGGAACTGATATCATCAGAGAAAAGTTAGGCTCATTCCTTCTGACAGTGAACTTGAAGAGCCACATTAGCTATGTTTCCATTCAAAGATGCAAGGATGCAAAAGTTCATCTAAAGGAAGATGCCCAAACTCTGTCTGGGAGGACCGATGTCTGATGTTACCCAGGTAACAAAGAATTCTGGCCAGATTTGGCATAAAGCTGGCACAGTAGGCATTCATCAAGCACTGGCATACAGCATGTGGGCCAAACATGGCCATGGTTTGGTAGAGGTGGCACTGTCTTTAAGACGGCAGACAATATATTTTAAAAACATTTAAAATATTTTTCCAGTAAAGAAATATTTCAATAAACATTCATGTCCATCCTGCTGTTTGAATTCTCTAATTTCTTCATTTTAATCCAGGAAACAATCAATATTTGATTATTTGAATTATTAATCTATTCTTTCCTGTATGTTGCAACTAAATTTAACCCACACACATAGCAACATTTTTCCAGCCCAGCTCTAGCCCATACAATCAGCTTCTACTTGGCCAACATGCTGCAGTGAATTACGATACATGACTGGACCAAGTTTGACTTCCAGATAATGGCCATTCATGTGCCATATCTGGCCTCGCTCAGGCCCAGTTATGGGCTATTAATTTGGCTGAGACCTGGGATGGACGATGTTTGGCCCTTTCCTGAAAGCCAGACTTGGTCCAGTCATGTATCGTAATTCACTGCGGCATGTGGGCTAAGTAGAAGCTGATTGTGTGGGCCAGAGCTGGGCCGGAGAAATGTTGCTATGTGTGTGGGTTAAATTTAGTTGCGATGTGGGTAGTGCTATGCTAGTTAAAGCTTGAGTAGCTGGTTCAGGTGTGTATTTGGGGTTAGAGCTATACTCTGCAGGACACCAGCCCACTAGCACCAAGTTTGGGCACCCAAACCTAAAGCTAAGTGACTAAAAGGTCGCCCCCACGTTTGCTTTACTTTTACCAACAACTGCTTTTTGAGGTTCCACAGTGAACAATAAACACTGGTAAGTAAGTAAAATCATTCGGTACCTCTTTAGGAACATATAATACACCTTTTTAGGCTAGTTATTGATGAAATATTACTTGTTGATATTGTTTATGCTAAATCAACACTTTTTCTAATGTATGGCTTGTTTGTACTTCATTTCACATATAATAATATACAGAAAACCTTGGCGTTTCAGTGCCCTAACTACATGTTGTTGCCCTGAGGCAACAAACCAAAATCTGGTGGGGGGCTAGGGGAAGCACATTTTATGATGGATTTATTATAAGGGAGCCTCAAGCACTCAAAAATTAGGGTTGCATTTTTTTTTCCTCCTTAAACAAAAATTCATGCCATAGAGGATTAAACTGACATAATCAGAGAAAGAGCCAATCCAAAAGCAGAAGCTGTTGTTCAGATTTTGATGAAAGATTACCAAATTTTCAGTGGATTAACTGGAATAGAATAATTGTTCTCTAAAGAGATTGATTATTCACAGAATATCAAATCAACTGTAGGTGGTAGATCTTTCTCATATCTGGCACTTAAACTCTGGAACAATTCGGAAAGCAGACACACTCTGTCAGTTTAAAACTAGATTAAAGGCACATCTCTTCGCATTAGCATACACATAAAACACAAATGCTTTTGAAATTCAAATCCTCTAAAGGATTGTTAGTCTCTATTATCTAGGGCAACTGGAGCCTAGAACACTTCCAAAAAGACATTATAGTTTGAATGACATCTGTGCTTATGTTTTCCATAATCTTGGACCAGGCCGTATCCTGAGCAGCTGCTGTGGCAATGTGCACTAGCAAAATAAACATCGTAAATGTCTTTTGGAATCAAAATGAATAAAATCAATAAAGATTGTGCATGGTATGCTTTGGGGTTCTTTTAATGGTTATGACTAATAACAATGTCAGTAGATAATTATTTGTATAGTCATTTTTGTTTCCCCCACGTTTATCTTTCTTATAGTTTAAAAATAATCCCTGGATATTTAAGTAAAGGTGCTGGAACACAGAAATCCAGAATATCCTTTTGTCACCATGCAGTGTAACAGGAGCTGCTGTGGAGAGCCGTCGGGAAGCACAAAACCGAAAATCCCAAGGGTCAAATCATCCCTGTACTCGTCTGAGTGCGATTTAGCCACAGCCCAGCTTTGATCATCTGTTGACTTCTTCCCACAGCGGGTGACACTCTTTACAGCCACTGCAATCAGTCAAAAATGATGCCAGTATGTAAATTATGATGAAACACACAGCATTGAGCTCACATCAACACTAATAGGTGAGCTGGATGCCTGTTTCACACATGAAGCCAGAAACACACACATACATACAGAGAGAAAAAGAGTTTTTTTTTAATGGATCATCTGGAGATCGGTGCCACGGTGGTGTAGTGAGTAGCACGTTCGAGCCTCAGCTGGGTCAGTTGGCATTTCTGTGTGGAGTTTGCATGTTCTCCCCGTGGTTGCATGGGTTTCCTCCGGGTGCTCCGGTTTCCCCCACAAGTCTAAAGACTTGGTGAATTGGTGAATTGGGTAGGCTAAATTGTCTGTAGTGTATAAGTGTGTATGGATGTTTCGCAGAGATGGGTTGTGGCTGGAAGGGCATCAGCTGCATAAAACGAATGCTGGATAAGTTGCCCTTTATTAATAACCCCAGATTAATAAAGGGACTAAGAAAAGAAAATGAATGAATGAATCTGGAGATCTTGATAATGTGGCAGCTGAGAAAGTCTGTCATGGTTAAAATTGACAAAAATATTGGTCAACTAATGTTCTCATTAATTTTACTGACTCTAAATCACACTGGGATAATACATTAAATATAAAGCTGGATGGGAATGCCAATTTGAGTTTAAAATGTACATTAACAAAGTTCTTCAACAGAGGTTAGCTTTTATGTGATGAAGAAGATGTGAAAAAAACCTAATGGGGTACAAGCACAAGGACATTTTATTTTAAACATGCCAGCTCAAGTGCTTCTGGTGAACTATCATGCCATTACAAAATCTGTGTCTAAGATTTGGTTCTTTAAAAATCAATCAGACAAGAAGCACTGCATTAAATTCCATAGTTCCACACCATGTATTTCATTCATTAATTTTCCTTCGGTTTAGTCCCTTTTTTAACAGGGGTTGCCACAGCGGAATGAACCACCAACTATTCCAGCATATGTTTTACATGCCTTTTAGCCACAACCCAGTACTGGGAAACACCCATGCACACTCATTTATACATACTATACCATGTGTTTGGACTGTGGGAGAAACCGGAGCACCCACAGGGAACCCATGCTAACATGGGGAGAACATGCAAACTTCACACAGAAATGCCACCTAGCCCAGGACTCAAACCAGTGACCTTCTGGCTGTGAAGCGACCATGCTAACTGCTCAGCCACTGTGCCGCCCCATCATGTATTTAAAATATGGAAATGTATTTTATTACAGTAAGTATTTTCAATAGAGTTTCTCTCCTGCTGCTCCAGATGGCACTTATAACTGGTCTTTCATCTCGTTTTGAGCCTGAACCACTAAACGAATGCTTAAGTCTATTTAGCTGATTATATTTTAATTACATTACAACATACAACGATGCTGCAAACGGAAAATTGAAGTTAATCATTGGCTAAAAAACATTGCATGATTAATAAATTTTTTTTTTTAAAAGATGGCGATCTTGATTCGACCCCCTAGACCAGTGGGTCTCAAACTTTTTTCCACCAAGTACCACCTCAGAAAAAAAATTGTCTCTCCAAGTACCACCATAATGACCAGTATTGAGATACAGAAGCGTTGTAGGCCTAATTAAGCAGCTACAGCACTGCACAGTTAAAAAATGTGGCATAATAATTCTTATTATTATGAATATTTATTATCGTCAGCTACTTTTAACATTCTGAATAGTTGCGAACATTAATACTGTACTGTGCATAAAGGTAAAAAATAAATAAAACGTCAACGTTTGAATTAAAATGTGCTTTTAAAGTTAATTAAAAATGGCACTGTTCTTAAAAAGTCAACAGGAAACTAAATAGTATTATCATAAAGTAGCCTATTCATCAAGTTCCTTGGACCTCATAAATATAGGCTATATGTCATCATATTCATATATAAACTCTTTTTCAAATATATGTTGCATGTATATATGACTTATTTGTATGTCTTTAAAATCTAAACTTGTATTGTAAATATATGAATTGGATTTACATAATTAAATTAGATATTAAATCCGCTTACTGTGTGTTAGAGTAGGCTTTGTGTGTCAGAAAAGCAAGTGATTAAACTATACCTGTCAACATTGGGATATAAAAATGCAAGATACGCCCCCAACAACTGTTACAAATTTGGGAAGGAAATTTGCTTCAAATGATAGAATACATAACAAACATTGGAAAATTTTTAATGAAATAAAAGTTTAATCTATTCAAATCAATTTACTGATCACATCGGTGTTATTGTACGTGTCAAAGGGTTAAAAGTGTGTTGGTTTTTTTACTGTAATTATTCATCGATTCCTCCGCATACCACTAGAAGAAGCCTGCGTACCACTAGTGGTACACGTACCACAGTTTGAGAACCACTGCCTAAGACGATCTTATTCCAGCATTTCTACGATTCTGCCAATCATATTTTCAAGTTCAGGAGAGAAGCAAAGGTGGCCCCACAAGTCTTCACATTGTTTTACATACTTTGCACAGCAACGTGGACCCCTCCAAATGGTGTTGAAACAGTCACATACTGTATTTATAAGGTGTAATTCACCCAGAAATGTCATGTCTGTCTTAATGTGATGATGTATTCGCGGTCACGAAATCACACGTGAAGTGAGCTGACCGTGAGCTGTTACCACAGAGAGGGTGGGTGTGTGCCTGTGAATGATGTCTACTTCAGTGAACAGAACTTGCATAGGCTGTAAATAACAGGTAATAACGTTGTAAATGACATTCAGTTTGTGGCACAGAGCGATCGTTTGGGAGACGCGCGGGAATTATAAACTGCACAGTGAAAATGAAGCCAAAACCGAGATTACGACAAGCATTAAATATGTTTTTCTTTCATAGCGAACATGGAGTGTTGTGCATGAGAATAACTGTTTAACAGTGTCAGTATAACTACTCTAGCCTATATAATGTTGAACAAGATGCAAGAGGGAATCTAATAATGACAAAAGTCTGATTTTACCAGTGAAAAAAATTGTCTAATAACGTTGGCAAAGACCGATAATTCAGCATCAGAATTATAAATAGTTATATTCTGATGCCATCACTTTACTGTGCATTAATGACCAGGACAAATTTAAGTCCACCATTCGAAGTCTATTAAAAATTTACCATATTAACCAACAGTACACATAATATTATTAGTGTTGTTTTACCATATGTTTGCGAATAACAATAATAATAGCCTACTCATAATAACTTTTATTTTACATCTACAGAATCATTAGAAAATCAAAAAATTTTAAGCCCCAAAATTGTAATTCTCATTTTAGCCACAATCAAGCAGCTCTACTCTGCCTATAAACCCAACACGAAAACACACATCAAAACCCATTAGACAGGTAAAAATGGCAATAAAAGTAACTTTTTCAATCTTTTTAACATCAAAATTTGCTGGAGAAAAGTTGAACTGGTAATTTAGATATTTTTCGTACACTATACCAAAACTCAACTCAAAGTTAACTTCCTTTCAGTTTCCCCCATCATGTGAGATGCAAGAACTTGTTTAGTTTTGGAAGAGCATTTTTCAGTGGAGATGCAAATTCCTTGGAGGAAACATCAGTCCAGATATTGAATTATAGCGCTGTTTGGACGATCTGACGTGTGTTAGCATTATCAACAAAAGTGGGTAAAAGGATGTTTTGATGATCTGACCGTGGATGCAAAGATGATCTGATGATTTGACAAAGATGCAAAAAAAAAAAGCTTTGTAATTTCTGACAGAGCACACATAAAACCCCTGAGAAGTGACAGTGAGTATGTATACATGGACACCAATAATGCAATTTTAATATGATTAAGACAATACTCTGATTAAGAGTCGACCAAGTAAACAGCAATTTTTGATGACCTTAATCTGACTAAAGTCAAAATCGAACTATGGAGAAATAGAATTAAGACATGTGAAGTAGGCTGAGTTTAGTGGCATTATCAACATAGGCTCCTTCTGAAAACGTACAGTAACGCTATATACATTTCTGGCTGCATACATTTTTTTTTTCTTTACTTTTTGTAAAGGACAGTATTTCAGACAGGAAGCAAAGTGAAAATGTATACATTTTCTTTCTAAATAAACATTACTAAAATAGCCATTGTACCTGCAGAGTATCCTACATCATTATCTTTTTGATTCAAGACTTGGTGTAATGTGAAGTGGACGCTGGACAAAGGAAGTGCAGATCCAAATGCAGGTTTATTAAGAATGGCCAGGCAAGCCACAGTCAACACAGGAGCAAACAGATGTACACAGGCAATCCAGAGTCGTGGTCAATAAACAAGTAGATACTCAAAAAGGCAGGCAGCAGACAACTTAAACCAAACAAACAAAACAAGGCTAGGTTCAAACACAGCAAAGGAAACAACGTCGTAATGTTTCACTTTACAGATTAACAAGACTCAGCTGTGTGTTTGTTTGTTTGTGTGCTGTATAAATAGTTCATGAATCAGTCCGTGAGCAGCTTCAGCTGTGACTATCTAATCGATGGAGACTTGGATCAGGTGTGTGTGTGTTGCATGACTGAAATTGTAGTCCATATACCAGCAGATTTGTAGTTCTATGAGATCTGTGAGTCTACCAGCAATTTGTTAGGGTTAGATCGCTGATGATTGTGACACTTGGAAAATATAAGGTCACACTTTATTTTGATGGTCTGTTTCTTGAATCTAAGTTACATTGCAACTAATTCTCATTAGATTTTAAGTAGACTGTTAGGTTGGGGTTAGGGTTGGGGTTAGGGTTAGTATAAGTTGAGATGTACTTGCAAAGTTTCTTATTGTCAGTCTGTTAAATGTCAGTATCAACAGATATTAAGTAGATAGTCTACTAATACTCAAATGGACCATCGAAAAAAAGTGTTACCAAATATAATGTTTTATTTATTGTTTTCATAAGCAAACTAGTTTAAAGGATCATAATCTTGGAAGGGAATAAAGTGTTGATAGAAAAGAAAAGCATGTCACTGAAAGCAGAAAATGAATTATATATGATATTTTTATTTTTTTAATTTTTATTTTCTTCTGCATAAATTTTTTTATTCTCAACAAATTGTGTATTTTTTTTATTGGCACACAAGTGTTAATAATCATTGTCAAGATCAGTGATCAACATTGATGGTTTCTGAGATTCTTTTGTATAATGTCCTGTATAATTCACACTATTACACACTTTTGAAGGTATAAAACACTCCTGTGAATCAAATCCTTATGGCAAATGACCCTGGTTTGGAATAACACAAGGACAAGAAAGAAAATTGTTCGTTTTTGAGTGAACTGTGCTGCATTTTTCTGCAAGATTTCTGACGGCTTTAGTTTCTGACAATCACATTCAGATGGACTCGCGTTACACATTCAGCTTAGTTCAAGAACACTGCAAAAAATACTTTCCTACTTAGAGGTTTTGTCTCATTTTTAGTACAAATGTTTAAATATTCTTTAATCAAAATGCATTTTCTAGACAAGCAAAACTCATTCCAAATTTCAAAACAAAAACAAGCTTAATTTGATTGTTTTAGGGAAAAACTCATTTTTTTTAACTTATTATTTCTGAAAACAAACAGAAATCTGTATCTAGCTATGCCCACACACTTCTGAGTGCGCTTTTTGTTTTGTTCAGCAGCAACTGAATGCATTAAAGGGAATACTGATCTGAGGGTTTGAGAAATGTGCAGACCAAGACTGAACAAATTTAGCTTCTGCAGTGATGGACAAGTGCTTGGACAGGCGTCTATTCTGAACCTGTAAAGACTTTCACTCTCTGATCTCCCGCTGCTTTATTACTCTCTCTTTAAAAAAAAAAAACAGGCAGATGACATCCAGGCCTGGAAGAGAGAAAAAAACACAAGGAGTCGTGCCTGGAAGGCAGAATGGAAAAGCTCTTCATGTAGATAAAAGCTCACGGCTCATCATAAAAACAAGACAAAGTCACCAGACGAATGAAGCAGTCAAGAAGGCTCCTGTCCAATCAAATTCACTCCTGCTATCTGACCTCATTTCCTGCTATTTTAATCTAATAGACAAACATCTACATCACTATTTAACCAATTAACATAATACAGCCAAAGGAAGACTGTACTTCAGCAAACATCTATACAAAACTATCTAAAGGATTAACATAATGCTGCCAAAAGGTAGATATTCTATATCCCAAAAACATTTGAGGTTAAGTGGATAACACCTTGGTGGCACAGTGGCTCAGTGGTTAGCACTGTCGCCTCACAGTTGGTTCGAGTTCCAGCTGGCTCAGTTGTCATTTCTGTGTGGAGTTTGCATGTTCTCCCCGTGTTCGCATGGGTTTCCTCTGGGTGCTTCGGTTTCCCCTACAGCCCAAACACGTGCGCTAAAGAGAAATTGATGAACTAAATTGACCGTAGTGTATGAGTGTGTGTGTGTGTGTGTGTGTGTGTGTGTGTGTGTGTGTGTGTGTGAATGTGAGTATGTATGGGTGCTTCCCAGTTCTGGGTTGCAGCTGTGTAAAACATATGTTGGTAGTTTATTCTGCTGTGGCGACCTCTGAAATAGAGACTAAGCTGAAGGAAAATGAATGAATGAATTGGATAGCAGCTTAATTAGATAAGGATTCTATTTGATTTATTTTTCACTTGAGTGTTTATGTACAGAACACATACTGTGGGTATAATTTATAGTGCTTCTTCATTAGTACAAAATAATTATGATGTATATTTTAAAAAGACATTAGAAATGATAAACATCTTATCAGTTTTTAAAAATCTTTTAATATGTAGCTATAGCTAAAGCACCGTTTAGATTACAGTATTATTGTCTGTTTGTCAGACTATGTGATTTTGTCTCTGTTGAGTGAAAAACAGTAGATCAGTAGATTCACTCTATGCCAGCAAAGGCCCTTTTGAAGCTGCAGAAGCAGTTTCCTAGCAACAGCTGTAAACCAAGCAGCCCTGCACTCACAAATGCTAACGACACAAAATTTAATTCACAATAAAAAATTGTAACACTTTATTTTGATGGCCCATTTGAGTATTAGTAGACTGTCTGCTTAATATCTGTTGATACAGACATTCAACAGACATTTAACGGACTATAAGAAACTTTGCAAGTACATGTCATCCTACACCAACCCTAACCCCAACCCCAACCAAACACTCTACTTATGTAATCTGATGAGAATTAGTTGCAATATAACTTAAATTCAACAAACGGACCATTAATATAAAGTGTGACCTAAAAAATTAGTTCAGTAGTCTAGACATCTGATTAAACTGAAAGATATGTTAATACAAAATCTAACGCACTGCATTGTAAACGAGAACATTATGTGTTATTTGTTCGTTTAAATCACGTGACCAACCCTGGTCCTGAAGATCTACCATCCTGCAGTTTTGAGTTGCAACCTATATCAAACACACTTGCCTATAATTATCCAGTGCTGTTTAGGTCCTTATTAATTGAGTCAGGTGTGTTTAAGCTGAATTCAGCAGGAAGGTAGATCTCCAGGAGCAGGGTTGAGCTCCCCTGGTTTACATGCTGATACCAGTAGTGAAGCTGAAGCTTCGGCTATTGATCACCAACATTTATCTTTTTATTCTGTTATGGTAGTTCAGTGATGGCACATCACACAGGCCAGCGTACTGTTGCCAAAACTCCACAAAGCTTTCTTCCATTCACTGAAAATTGTTTTTATTAAACTTTTTTAAAGGTACTGTATGTACATTTTGACTCTTCTAAAGCATAAAAGTACAATAATATGTTTGCAGATATTTAAAGAGCCCATATATGGATTTTTGAAAATGACCTTCCATGCAGTGTGTTACACAGCTCTAAGTAAAGTGAAATGTCCAGCTGAGGCTTAAATCTGAAAGTGCAAAGTGTTTAAAACGATTGATTCATTTATAAAAGAGTCGACTCATTGTTGTTTAAATGAATCGTTATTAGAACGAGTCTTTAGCCGTTTCGGCTTGACGTCAACGCGAAACATACTAGCAGACCCCGGTAAAATTGAACTGCCCGGCCCCGCCCACAGACAGGAAGAAAAAGTGGAAGGCAGTAAGTGCCTTGTAAGTAAGTAATTGCAGTAAGTGTTGTAGCATAACCAGCGGGACAGCAGTGACATGCGATCTGAGTAATATCTAAGTAAATCTTTATACTGTTTGATGGCAGTATAAAGATTTAGAGAGAAGTTATTGACAGCTTTTGTAGTATTGGTTTTCGCGTTTTGCTCTTTGTAGGCGGTCCCTAAGGATCGGTCTCTGCTGCCTGCACACAGAGTTTAATATAATGCGTCCAGCGCGAAGGCAAAGCTCATTTTTAGAAAAATAAGGTTGTAGGTGATTGTATACATTGCGACGGTTGAAAAGAGGTGCTATTTGTGCAGGAACAATGTTTCGGTCATGAGTTATTGATCCGGAAAACACGACTGCTGCTAACTTTACTAAACTTATCAGCATTCCGGTTAAATCATGTCCCGTAGACGCTGTGCTCTGAAGTGCGAGGGAAAAGCTGTGTTATTTTCCCTACCTGGAAACCTCTTTTCCCTACCTGGAGTGGTTGAGGTTTTTTTCGTAAAATACCTGAGAATTACATCCCCAACACGGTGCTGTGTTCGCGTCATCTCTCTGAAGAGAGCTACACTAATCAACACGCTTACAACGCGGGATTTGTTGCACGGTTGTTGTTAAAGGATGGATCAATACCCAGTTTATTTGGACCAGCATGTTCTTCCAGTCTTGTTGACTGTAGCAAGGTAAATATGGATGTAGTTGTCTGTATTGTGTTTGCTCCGTGCATCATGTAGCGGTTGCCATTTAGCTTACTGCCGAATGTAACTATTTGTTGGCTTACAATAGTCCATGAAGTGTTAATTATTACTGAATGTTTGTTGTTATGATGAACAACCGCAGTGATTTGTTTTCAATATGTTCTGGCATTGCTGCTGACACGTAAAGGACGTGACGTGGTGACGTGACGTGGTAGCGTCACGGAAAGGAGGTGCTTGGGGAAAAAGACTCGCTCAGACGATTCATATGGGAGTCGGTGGGAAAATGAGGTAAAAATAAATAGATATTATAAGACATCGAAAGTGTTTTTTAACCTTGCATACATATCATCCTGTTGTTTGGGACTTCAAAAAGTGAAATTTAACCGTTCTCAACCCACCATATGGGCTCTTTAAGAAACATAAGTGAACATTCTTATTTATGTGAAAAATAATGATCATTGTCAGATTTCTGTTGTTCAGCTGTGAGAAATAGAAGCCGTTTCTAATATATCAATTCCAGGTGTTGGACAAAAACTAAATTAATACAGAAAATGTTCCTTCTAACGCATGTCGTGGCTTTTATTTAGAACACGATTTAAATCAGCCTTAAATAATTGTCTGGCACTTCAATAACTGTCTGGTTTACCTCAGCTACCAAATCTGACCTTCGAAGACTACGTCGAATAGTTCGGACTGCTGAGAGAATCATTGGTACAACCCTCCCTACTCTCCAAGAACTGTACTTATCCAGAGCGAGCAGAAGGGCTGCCAAAATCACTCTGGACCCCTTACACCCAGCACACTGCCTCTTTGAACTGTTACCTTCTGGTCGACGCTACAGAGCACTGCGCACCAGAACAGCCCGACACAGAAACAGTTTCTTCCCTCAGGCAATCCATCTCATGAACACTTGATGATAACAATCATGGAACCAACATCACTACTTGCTATACACTTTTTACACACACATACACTTATTTAACAACACACTTTACATGCCAATTTGCACATAACAAATACACTTTACACACACATACACTTATTTAACAACACACTTTACATGCCAATTTGCACATAACAGCTGCACATATAACGCTGTATATAGTAATACACCTGTACATACACTTGTCCATTTGTATATTTGCATTTAACACTTACTTCTATTTTTTGAATATATTTATTATCTGTTTTTTGTCCTGTCTCTGCAATTCTGTTGCACTGTAGAAGCTCTGTCACGAAAACAAATTCCTCGTATGTGTGAACATACCTGGCAATAAAGCTGTTTCGGATTCTGATTCTGAATGAGCCTTTAGGCCTGATAGTCTGGCTGTTGGTCATCAAACTGGCAACCTGCACTTGCATTTATTTTAATCTGGAAATGCAATACCTTGTATTTCTTGCAATACTGGGTGTCAAACTTACATACTGCACCTTTAAGTTAAGTGGTTGCAAACTATTTATATGAGCTGAATTAAAACTAAGTTGAACATTAATAAATTGTATTTGTTTGTTTAAATTTAGCCCATATTCTCAGCTTCTATTGGTCAACTTCATACATGTGGACAGAAACCATTATGGACGACAGGTAAAAAATGAAAACTGCTAGACAGGGTGCGTCCAAAATGTGTAAAACAGTATGCGAGATGAGAAGTATGTATGAATTCCTAGTCTTTGAAAAACAGTAGTTGAAAAACAGTACTACTTCTGATGAGAAGCTGAAATGCACATCCACATTACTATCCCATAATGCCACATGAGAGAATATATGAGTGGGAGTTAAGCAACGCAACAACATGGTACGTGTATTACATGAATTCCATTCATACCGCACAGAATAGGGTTTCATCAATAGACGATATCATCGTCCATTGCCGATGGCAGATAGACATCACGATGCTGAGCTGGCATCACGATCCTCCACCCCACCCCCATCGCAGGAGCAACCCACTCTCAAAAAATACACACTCAGGCTCGGTTTCACATATACTTTTATACATATATATATATATATATATATTATTTTTAAAATGGCATTTTAGAATTAAAAGGACCCACATCCACGCTGATTTTTCATCTAGCATTTCTGAACAGCCCTCTCAACACTATACGACTGAAAATGCACATCACTTATCCATAGACACACACTCTGCTATGCGTTCTAGCATATGCGCACGTCTGAGCTCCAGGCAGACTGTGGGTGCTTTGAGCACAAAACCCCAGAGAGACAGACAGACAGACAATTTATCAAGAATATACCGCTGGATGGCGTCTCACTATAGTTGTTAAACGTGATATCGACTCTTCTGTGTTTTGAATCTATCAGGTAACGTGTTTAGGTAAAGCACTATTACACTGCTTCAATCTTTCGCTTTCACACTTGTACTTAGTAATGTTAGCGTAAACATCAGATACTCTTGGTTGGTTCCTGTTGGTTGTGCACATTTTTTACCAACCAAGTTTGTCGACGCCATTATAACAACATACATCACTCTGCCTATTCATGCCAGAGTCCCACGGAAAAAGTGATTGACAGGTGTGTAACTTATATTTATTTATTTATCATTTGGTTATGGGTAAAACATGGGTAAAACAAGACCATGCGGGTCAGGTAGTTGAAACGATAGGTGACAAATAATTAACTCCTTATGAATTAATTATTATTCATAATCATAATAAATTCTATGACGACGATGCCATCGTCCATCACGATGTTTCACATTAGACATTGTACGATGCCAAATTGGTCGACACCGCCCAACCCTAATACAGAACGTAATTTTCTGACAGTTGTAAAGTAAATTAAATTAAAATGTAGCATTTCAAACACAGCTTTTCTGTGTTCACGTAAAGTGTTGCAAACATGGAAGCGGTTGTTGTGCATTATGAAACAGTACACAAGAAACTATGGAATCTCAACGCTATCTCATGGCAATTCGTAACGTTTGATTTAGGGGTGGGGTTGGGTGCCACACCTCCTTTTTTAAATCGTACATTTTCGTACGACTGAACTGGCAAATTAGAACTGACTAATTCGTACGACTAAATTCGTACAAATTAGAACTGGCAAAAAATGGCAAAACGTAAAATGCTTACGTTTTCTTGTAAGATCAGGCTGGGAATCTTGACTCCTAAGCCATATCATGATGAAATCAGGGAGCGGAATGAGCTAAGGGTAGCTTAGTTATTATTTAAAACATTATTTTATTGTTGTTTAGACATGTGTTATACACAAAAAAACTATATATATATATATATATATTATATATATATAATAATGGTCCACATTAAGAAACATTGTTACATTAATGACCTACGAAAAGAAAATATATTGTCATCGGATTCCAAATCATACATCATAAATAGGATTTTAGGAAATTGAATACACTTTCACTTTTAAGTTGGTAATGTTTTTCAGTGTGTCGAGATCAAATACGTTCCAAACAGCACCATAAAATCACCAGAAACGACTCCATATGACTCTAGTTGTTATGGTCTGAAAGAAGAAGACAAAGGGCTCAGCACACTCACATGAAGACAAACAAAAACAGATTTATGTTTACAGAAAATTCACATTGAAGTTGACACAACTCGAGTTCAAAAATTCTTAAAACTCCTCAATAGCTTTTCCCCATGGCTGCAAACATCTGTAAGTGAGTGGCTTAGTTTTGTACATCTGTTGTGGGTCGATATCAAAATCTCGCGTGCGTATGTTTCCTCTCAGTAGCTGTTGTGTTAAACGCTTTCAAATGGATCTTTTTTAATGGGCGATCGCATCAGTTGAGGTATAAATGTGAACTGGCCCTGAATCACATCAGTACAGGGAGTTTATTTAGCTGCTGTGCTTGTCTTTACACTGAAATAGAAAACATTATGAATTTCCTGATGAGAAGTGACAATGAGGAGCTTTTATTCCAGTTTCATTCCAGAGTAAACTTTATATACTGTGTGTAGCTCAATGAACCAGATTTGAAGTGAATAAAGATTTGAAGGTGAACGGTAAATACATAACTCTTCTGTCACGATCACCAGCGATCTACAGCCAGAGATTGCTGGTTGAAACACTCACATTCCATGAACTACATTAACGGACTACAATTCCAATCATGCAGCACACACACACTCCTGCTCCAAGTCACCATCTGATTAGACTCTCTCAGCTGAAGCTGCTTCTGGACTGATTACACATACTTTATAAACAGCACACTTGCACACAGTCATTGCTTAATATTGTTCTCTGTACTGTGACTCTACAACGCGTTTCCTTTGTCTAGGCTTTTGTGTTTGATCCCAGCCTTGCTTGCTTGCTTTTTTTGTTTATCTGTGCCTGCTACCAGCCTTGTTGACCCTCTGCCTGTTGTACGACTATGATTCTGGATTTCCTGTATACATCTGGTTGCCCCTGTTGACCGCTCCTATACAGACTTTTAATATTAAAACTGCACTTGGATCCTCACACCGTTGTCATTGTCACTCCTGCCGCTACATCTTCTAAATCCTATATAACTGATGGAGAAATGCTATAACTAGTCTGTTATACTACCTTGTCAACCAAATTGGCAGTAAGTTGCTGTAAAATTTGCAGGGATGGTTCACTACGATATCATATTTTAAACTTTAGTTGATGTGTAATGTAGCTGTGTGAACATAAACAAAATATCTGAATGTAATAGTCTCAAAGTTTAATGCAACGGGACACACTGTTTTTTACAGAGTTAGCTTAGCAAAGCCTACAATGAACGAATTTGGGGACTACAAAAAAAATATATAATAATATTCACAATGCGCACACACCCTGTGCAGCAGCGGGGCGTGGCCAGAGGTGCTGTTATAGCAGAGAAAACTAAAATGCATTCCAAACGCTGCTATTTTCACAGAGTTTCTGTATTTGGGCTTCCAAAGGACACGACACAAAGACAGAAGTGCTTACAGTTTAATTTAAATTAAAATTTCTCTATGCGGACACTTTCAGTGTCTTTCTATGCGGCTGCTTTCAGTGTCTCTCTATGAGGACGCTTTCAGTGTCTCTCTATGAAGCAAATGTCCGTGCATTCAATAACAGCTCAAATAACAACCTCGAAAAAGATATGTGAATGTTTTATATTACTTAGACATGCTTATTCCGAATATATGTGAAAGACACTTATCAGATGTTGTTTTAGAGAACAGGCGTGAGGTTCAGCTGTGAGCTGTGTGCACTTCATTTTTCTGTCTGATTCAGGCTAATGCTGCTAACAGCTGCTCTGACAGACACAGTTTACACAGCACAAAAGCATGCATTTGTAATGGGCGTGACGTGGAGCCAATCCGTCAATCTCAGCACATTATGTTAGCTGACCAATCAGAGCCTCTGATTGGGGCTTTCAGAGGAACTAAGAAAAATGAAAATGGTTTTCATGTTAGCTGAGTAGATGTACATAATAAAAGTAAGATATATGAACAAATAACGTGATTTTCTATAAGTAAAGCATGAGCACACATTGCTTTGCATCTCATAAACACATCCAAGGCTTAAAAATACACTGTGGCCACCCCTTTAAAACATTCCTCTATCTGTTTAACCCAAGATAATGTTATTTGGACACTTATTTGTAATTAGAATTAATATGATTCTTGAATGTTACCGACAGGTTAAACACATTTTGTTCTAAGATCATTTTCTCTTAACATATATTAACCATAGAGCAAGTGTTATTAATGTTATTATAGGAACATTTCATAAACATTGCTAAATTATAGGTATATTAATGCAACAATGTATACACTTTAGCATTTTTTAAATGTTTTCAAAACAGACTACATTTTTAAATTCATATAATTTTGTATATACTCCTGTACACTTCCGGTACACATACATAAAAACAGAAAAGTTTATGAAAAAGTTCTAAGCAAGGATTAAGTTGGGTAAATGTGAACTACTGCCTGAGATATAAATTGTATTGAGGAGGTAAATAAGAAAATAAGCAGCAGCTAATAAAGAACATTTGGACAGACTTTTGACTCAAATATTTAGAAGAAACTAGCATGAGGTGTGATGGGAATCAATGAGACCACATGAGGCCAAGAAGCTACAATGACTAAGAAACATGATGCTGAAAGCTCAGTAATAACCACTTCATACAACAGAAAACAGCCATCCTGAGGCACTGTTAAGGTCATTGCAAAATTAAGATGTTTTAATGATTAAGATGAAGCTCAGATGTTTTATGATAAACAGTGCCAAACTCAAAGTCAAGCAACAATTTTTTGCCAAGTACTCTTTTCTTAAGCATTACAACCATCTTCCTTTTCTGTCGCCAACCATGTGTGGCTAAACACGCTCAAATGCTACACAAACAATTAACTAAGTCACACTTTACAATAAGGTCCTATTGTTAACTTCAGTCTTGTTTATTCTAGTTTTGAATGTAGCACTTGGCTCAAGGTTGCTTGGGCCTCGTTTTTGTGACAGCACCAGCCTGTGCATGTGGCTCAGTGCCAGCACCTCCATGCTCCTTGTCCTGGTGGTGCTGCCCAAAGTCCTTGTATTGTTGGCCCTGCCAGCTCAAGTCAATCTAAAAGCCCTGCTAACTCCTGTCAAGACTCCAGCTCTTACTGTCCCTCATCAAGACTCCTGCCCAGCCTGTCCCACCCAAGATTCCTGCCCAACCTGTCCTTCAACAAGACTCCTGCCCAGCCTCTCATACTTAAGACTCTTTCCCAGCCTGTCCAAGTCAAGACTTTTGCCCTGTTTGCCTTCTCTGATCCTCCATGGATCTTCCCTGGTCTGTTCCTTCTGGACCCACCCTGGATGGTTCCACCATGGGACCCTCCCTGTCTGCTATAGGGTTCCTGAACCTCCTGACCTTGCATTCCATGTTCCACATGGGGTTCCCCAGGTAGTGTCTCTTTTGAAAGTGTGGTTTGAGCATGCTCAAGCCACACACCAGCTCTATCTTTGTGGCATGCTGTATGATCTTTGGTAAGCACTATGGTTAAGTTGGTTTTGGTTTGGACTGAGAGCTAGAATCTGAACATCCATGGCGCATATGTGAACTCAAGATAGGTGTTTTCATTAATCATGTGTTACTGTGTTGCAGTCAGTCTTTTGTGGGCGTTATGTTGAAGCACATGGCTTGTGTTTAGATGTGGCCATTCAGTTCAATTAAATTCATGTTTATTTATATAGCGCTTTTACAATGTAGATTGTGTCAAAGCAGCTTAACATAGTAAAGTCCAGATTTTAGAGTTGAAGTTCAGTTTAGTTCAGTTCAGTGTGGTTTAATTTTCACTGCTGAAAGTTCAAACACTGAAGAGCAAATCCATCTGCAGCTCCACAAGTTCCAATCCAAGCACCAATTGACAAAGTGTGGCACATTCAATGAGTGTCATTGGCTGCGTGTTCTCGTCCTGTTTGATGTGAGGACATGGCTTTTGCTTGTGTTTGTTTGTGCCATGAGCTGGTGTGTGGTGTGCGGTCTGGCACAAAATAGCTGCTGTCGCGTCATCCAGGTGGATGCTGCACACTGGTGGTGGATGAGGAGATCCCCCCCATTGTTTAAAGCGCTTTGAGTGTCCAGAAAAGCGCTATATAAATGTAAGGAATTATTATTATTATTATTATTATTATGTGCTCTTATGTCTATTGCCCCACCTTGGTATCTCATTATTATTTTATTCTGTTCAACGGTTTGGGGGTGTCATGATGGTGCAATGGGTAGTATGATCGCCTCACAGCAAGAAGGTCGCTGATTCAAGTCTCGGCTGGGTCAGTTGGGTCAGTTGTGTGGAGTTTGCATGTTCTGCCCTTGTTAGCGCGGGTGTTCCGGTTTCCCCCACAAGTACAAAGACATACGGTCTAGGTAAATTGGGTAAGCTAATTTGTCCCTGGCGTATGTGTGTGAATGTGAATGGATGTTTCCCAGTGAAGGGTTGCAGTGGGAAGGGCATCCACTGCGTGAAACATATGCTAGATAAGTTGCCGGTTCATTCCACTGTGGTGACCCCAGATTAATAAAGGGTTTAAGCTGAAAAGAAAATGAAGAAATGAATGAATGTTCATCGTTTTTTTTTTCTTGATTTACTCTCTTTTTAGCTTCCTTGGGTTTTCTGTCCTGTTCCCCAGTCTTGTGAGGCCCTGCCTTGTCAGCACAGTCTAGTTTTGTTTTCCAGTTAATGTTTACCTCTGGGTGTTTTTTGTTTTATTTTATCATTAATAAAAATATTTTTCTCTACATTTTAGTCCTTCCTCCCTCACCTCAGAATCATAATACAATTAGATACACTAAAAATGCTGTAAAACAGCCACATTCAACAGTAGAATTTTGTCTCGCAACTAAAACAGTGATAATCTGTGCATTCTCTATGTGTTTTGTTTGTGTTCTGAAAAGGAATGAACATTTAATGGGTTTGGAAAGATCTAAAGATGAGTAAATGATGGCAGAATTTTCATTACGTGGTAAGCTAACTCTTCAACACATACAGCTTTGTTAAGTGTATTAGTAAATGTTGAAATGAGCATAACGGAGGCTAAATGTGGGCTGTGAGTGAAAATCTGATAAACATATAACAATAGAAATACACATGAATGAATGACTACATCATGTCAAATGATTAATCTGTCAGGATTCTGCCACTCCGGTTTTGGTGGCAGAGTCCAGACACTAGTCTTGTCATGTTTTGTATGTTGTGCTTAGCTCAAGTTTTCTCAGGGCGAGCACTCATTTTGTGGTATTGTGTGTCTTTTGTATGAGCGCTGTCTCGACTGCACTTGGGCTGTGCACGCTCCTGCTTGATGTGGGCGAGTGATTTCTGGGCATGTTTGGGACTTGCGCTCTTGTCCTGGTGTTTGTTCTGTCTGCATCGTGCTGTTTCATTCTCAGCCTCTCAGTCTAGTTGGTTTCGGTTTTGGTTGGCGCTGAGATGAATTATGCACGTTGCATGTGTGAGTGCACAGTGAGTTTATTTATCATGTCTTGCGCTCAGTCTTCTGTTTCTGTGTTTTAGCACATGGTTCATGTTTACATGCGCCTCGTGCTTTAGTGTTTCATGTGACCACGCAGTTAATGAGTTCACTCATTGGCTGCGTGTTCTAGTCTCTTTTTATACGAGCACATGGCTTGTGTTCCTCCTTTGTGTCATGTGCTCTCCTGTCTATTGTCTAGTCTCATGGTCATTGCTAACTCTGTATTATTTTATTCAGATCACCTGTTTGTTTGTTAAATATTTCTGCTTATATTTTCCTCATGTCTGCTATTATGAGTCAGTTCGTCGTCGTTTATCTCCTATTTCCTGTCGTGTGTTGCAGCCTTGATCCCTGCCAGCCTGCCCTGTCAAGTTTGTTTGTTTGTTTATTATTTTGTTAATGTTTTCCTCCTTGATGTTGAAAAATACCGTGGGGTATTTTTTTGCCTTAAATTTTATTTTACTTTATTTTATTTTATTTTATTTTATTTTGTTTTCTTTTCTTTTCTTTTCTTTTGTTTTCTTTTGTTTTGTTTTGTTTTGTTTTGTTTTCTTTTCTTTTCTTTTCTTTTCTTTTCTTTTCTTTTCTTTTATTATTTTCTTTTATTTTATTTTATTTTATTTTATTTTATTTTATTTTATTTTATTTTATTTTATTTTATTTTATTTTATTTTCCTCGCTCCTTTCCCCAACCACTGAACAAGACATAATCTGTATATTTGATGATATTTAGTTGTAGCCTAATAAATAAAGTTGCTTAATGTTAACAAATAGAATCTAATAGTAAATTGCTACAAAATAATGAAACAAAGTTGATGTTTAAAGGCAGACAAAAAATGAGCTTAAAGGATATCCATGAGTTGATGGAACAAATTGAGAAAATCGTTCTGAAGAGCATCACAAAACCTTTCGAGACCTTTTGAAAGCCATGCAGACCAAGATGGGAGAAAGCAGTAGGGGGCTAAAGGAAAGTTCTCACCTCCGCTGAACCTTCAAATGCCAGACGTGAAAAACTGAAACATTAGGAGAGGAAGTGTATTGCAAGAAAGAGCAGAAGTCCATTAATTTCTCAACGTCAGGAATAACTCAAATGGCTTATCCATATGGAAGTTGATGACAAATGCCCATACCCCCCTTATGAACACACAAATCTGCTTGCACTTGGCTTTGAAAGACGTTGTCCAGAGGTTCCTTCTTGACCCTTCAGCGCTCTCATTTTGCCTGATTCAAGAGCAAGGCTGCAAGTTCTGATTTAGTGTCCTGACATGAACATTCTCATAAGCCCCAACCTCACTACGACAAAAACCATATGTGTAGAAACACAGAGTTCCCAAGAGTGCTGTCGTAATAAACGTGCAAACGCCTTCACTGTGAAGTATACAGGTCATCATTATGATGTCACACGGGGCAGAAAGTGAACTGGAATACCTGTTGGAGTTTGAATCAGCACACACTGCGTTATGGGGACAACCTGGGTGTTCTGAATGTCTGTAACCCATTGAGCTGCCATTGCAGTTCAGGTGTCTGCAGGCCACACGCAACACACTCGCAGTAAACATGAGCTGCTTTTCCACTATCTGGCCCAACGGTTCTTTTATCTTCACCATTCCATTCCTTGCTAATCACCTAGGATCCAGTTCCATTTTCCACAGTGGTGCTGATAACGGAACTCTCTGGAATGTAATACAAATGCAATCTGGAATGTAATACATGAATGCATACAAAAACCAAAGTGCTGAGCAAAACCATGACACACGTTAGTGTGTAAAATAACAGTAAAATAACAATAAAAGTAAAAAGAATAATAGTATGAAAACAACAATGCACAATAAAGATTAAAAGCCAGGGAGGCAATAATAATTAAAATGTGTCTTAAGTCTGGACTTTAAAATAGAGAGAGAAGAAGCACTCATTTTGAACGAATCTTTTACATGACTCGAGAAGAGTCCTCTCAGGGAGTGATTCGTTCATTCACACATGCACACATTTCCAACAGAAGCTGCTGTGTATCCTCCTTGCACATGTTCTCTGTGAGAGAAAAGCTAGTTTGCTGTCGACTGACCGACACACTCCCTTCACTAAACTCAATCCATATTGTTTCAAAAGCAAACTAGAAAAGAAAAGCCTTTGGGGCTGAGTGCTTTTAGCACATTTTCACACTTTTTTTGGGGTGCTTTCACACCGGCCTTATTAAGTTTGGTTGAATCACACTAGAGTTCATTTTTCCTCTTGGTGTGGTTCATTTGGGCAGGGGTAAATGTAGCAATCACACTCGAGTGGGCACCAAAAGCAGACCAAAAACGCGTACCGAGACCTACTTGAAAAGGTGGTCTCAGTACACTTTCAAACGAACCCTGGAGCGGTTCATTTGTGGTGAGAACATGATCCGAACTAAAACAGACCCAACAGCAAAAAGTACTGCAGCTTTTAGAATTAATGCAGCTGCCGTAGTCTGATGCGCTGTCCCATCTTATAGGATTTGGAGGAAAATTATTTGTTCACAGCGCTTTACCAACAGGTTTTAAATAGAGAGAGAGAGGGAAAAACATTACCTGATGGGTCATTGGTAATATTTCCCGAAGATGACCATGTTGCAGTTAAGCTAAATTAATGCATGCCTATTAATTCATGCAATGCATTAAGAGTTGCGCAAACCCATAGAGCTAGTGTTTACAAGTGTCGTGTTTTGTGTTGTTTTGTGTTTACCTTATGATTAAAGTTGTTGCACGTCCGCTGGCTCCCGCTACTTGGTTTTGAGTAATTTTAGCTACATGCACATTAAGGTAGTGTTCAGAAAAAACAAAACACCAGCAAAGAAACATGACACAGAGGAACATAAAAACCAACTGCCAGTTAGCGTTTTGGAAGTGTTATTGGAGAGCACGCAGAAATATAAATGCTCAGCAACGCGCAAGGTATGCGTAATAGGTCATGCGGATCACTCGACACAGAAGTATAAACCAGGCTTTAGACAAGCACTTGCAAACTTCCCTTTCCTTTTTTCCCAAGGAGAAATCTCCACTTTCATTTTAAAGTGCGCTTCATCAATTGAACAAGGTAAGTTTACATGGGCATACCCTTGACCCCTCAATTCTGATAGGGAACGAGTCGGCTTTCTATCTTTAATCCAGCATCTATATGTCCCTGAATGCAATGTGACGGACATGTCACAGCAGTGTAGTCCCCATGTGCTCAGGGTTTACGACACTTTTAAACCCATGTTCCACCAGTAATGGACACTTGTGTAATCAACAATGTATCAATCCCAGTGGAACGGGATAGGGAGAAGTTAGCAAAGAACATTAAAAAATTGGATTAGAATGCAGCCCACGTGTGACACCATACAGGGTGAGCTAACAAGCATACTGACCGCTTTGGAAAACTGCTCCATCCATACAGGGGTAAAGGGTCAGTGGTAGTGAAAAAAGAATCAGGAGTTTTTGGCAACATTCTTCCGCCCCATAGAGAGAGGCATACCTAGCTCAGGGCACACATTTCCAAAAAATGTAGCCTACATATTCCCAATGAGCCTGTGTCATCATTATGATGTCACACAGGGCAGAACATGAACTGGAATACATGCACTGCTTGCTGCAGTTTAAATCAGCACAAATTATGGGAACAACCTGGGTGTTCTGAATGTCTGCAACCCATTGAGCTGCCATTGCAGTTTAGGTGTCTACAGGCCACACGCAATACACTCACAGTAAATATTCCTCTAAGGGTGGAGAAACTATGACACAAGGCCACA
Source organism: Danio albolineatus (assembly GCA_903798035.1). Lineage (NCBI taxonomy): Eukaryota > Metazoa > Chordata > Actinopteri > Cypriniformes > Danionidae > Danio > Danio albolineatus. The sequence goes on from CAIGQQ010033438.1 coordinate 656,793, forward strand.
GAGTTCATCAGCCTGCAGAAGCGCAGCCATTTCTTCTCATATGGTTCAAATGAATCCGTCATCATAAACAATTTTACGTGCCGTTAAAGGTAACAGGGCATATTTCAGATATGTAAATGGTAACCAACCATGGTTTACTTTAGCAACTGTAATGTTGGCTTCGAGGCTGTCTGTGGTTTTGAAACCGCAGTTGATTTTATGCTGTTGTTATATCTGGTGCCTTTTCTTCAAGAATGTGTAGAGCACATGAGCAGTTTGAACTGAGGTTTAATGTTACCAACGTTATATATTTAGGCTTCTGAAAAAAGACAGCAAAGCTATTGCAATACATCAGTGATCTAACAGAATATTACCTACACACTCAAGCCTCCATTCTGATTGACTTTCTACTAGAGAAAGATGACGTAACAGGAAAGAGTTAACATGTCAAGTCAGA
>CAIGQQ010033438.1:658676-675661 GCA_903798035.1 Danio albolineatus
TATATATATATATATATATATATATATATAATGTTTACATCAGTGGTGATGTCTAAGAAATTATTCTTTTTTTTATTATTTAAGAAATTGAATGTGTTTTATTTTAAGGCTGTGACTGAAGTCAGCTGCAGTTTTGTGTTTCTCTTTATTTTCTCATTACTCCAACTTAATTAGAGTACTGTAAGTTCACAGTACTCATCTGGATTAGTTTTTTTTTTCAACTCTTTGTAGCAATCAGTTTTCTTCCGATTCTCAAACAGCTTGAGTTGCCTTAACTTATTGGGTTTTACAGTACTCAATTGGTTTGAGTTCTGACTTTTATTGGGTTTTACTGTGATTAAATTGCTTCACAGTACTCATTAGGATTAGTTTTTTTTTTTTAACTTAAATGTTAAATGTTAAATCTTGAAATGGTTTGAGTTACCTTAACTTGTTGGGTTTTACAATGTAAATATAATTTTTAAAATAAATGTATTTTATTATTATTATTTGTTTAAATGTAATGATCAATTTTGAAATTGTTTCCATGTTTGTGTTCTATCAGTAAAAAAAACATCCCACCATAACCAAATTCTCTGTAGATTTTAGTTACAAGATATATCTTTAAAGGTGATAAAATAATAATTATAGAGCATATCATTCTGAAAAAACAAAATCCAGAAGCAAATAGTCCAGCTGTATTCTTGAGTGTTGTCATTTGAAAACATTAAACATAAAAAAAATACATTGTAAAACCCAACAGTCAACTTTATTAAATGAAATTAGTGTAGTTAACTCAAAATGTTCTGAAAGTCAATACTACTCATTTGAAAAGAGTTTTGAACTCAGCGTTGAAGGAAATGAGTTAATTAAATATCTCATTACTTTAACTTAAATTGAGTAAATCCACAGTATTCATTTAGATTAGTTCTCAAGCTCAAATGGTTTATTGCAATCGGTTTCCTCAAATGGTTTGAGTTGCCTTAACTTACTGGATTTTACAGTTCTCAGTTGGTTTGAGTTCTCTTCATTTATTGGCTTTTACTGTGCTCAAATTGCTTTGTGTACTCAAATGAATTAAGTTCACAGTAGTAGTTTGTTGAAATTGGTTTCCTTAAATGGTTTGTTACCTTAACCTTTTGGGTTTTACAGTGTATAAATGTCTCTTAAACATCAACAAAATGAAACAAGAATTAAAAACCGGGCTTTGTTCAGATTTTTGTTATTCAAATAAATGCAAATGAACGTTCATTAATGCACACTGTAAACCCTAATGCTGTAATTAATTAATTGAATTGAGTTCTATTAACTTAAATCATTACAATTTGTTTATCTTACTTAAACTTGATGAGTATTTATAACTTTTTCTTATTTTTGAGTTTGTAAAGATTTAATCTTTTAAGTAAGGTGAACATCTTTGCCGGTTTAATTTAGACAAAATGTCTCTTTAAAGTTTCACTAACTCAAAATCTTAGCCCAGTGATTTTGCGTCTGACGTCATCCAGGTTCATGTACGTGCTCATGCTTCATTCGTTTTTCTCAAGATGGCGGATCGGCCTCATTACACACTACAGTAAGTGAAATATTTACAAATCCAAGGAATATTAAATTAATGTTTTAAGCAATATAATCACAGTAACAGTTTAATGTAATGTAGAGTTGGTCAGAATGCGTTAACATGTGTTGCACTACAGAAAACGCATGTGTTGCATTACAGAAAAAGCTCCACTTGTTGCTAACTAACGTTATTGTTTAAAGCTTTAGATACCTTAGCATTAGTTGTAATGAGTTAACTCTGCATTTTAACAGAATGTGTTAAAGATAAAAAAAAAATTTAAATCGGCAGATGTAAATTTTTTAAATCGTGGCGCGAGGAAGGTTTTCCTCAGCCCGCGCATAAGTTGTCATGGAGACGCGTGCTCTCACACAATTGATGAATCATGTAATATTGGTTCTGTCATATTGATGATGTCCTAAGATTAATATCTTTGAATTATATTTTTAGATTAATAATGCTGAAGTGCTGACTGAGGATGCTCTATTGGCCCTGTTGTTCTGTTGTTAATTGGACACCACCCACAGCACACTTCCCGGCCTTTCCTGTCTTGTTTGGATTAATGTATGCTCTTCACATATTATATAATAAAGGACTTTGCAAAAACTTTGCATTTGAATTTGTGCAAAATTTTTGCTTGGCATCGATGACAGAAAATAGAAAGTCTCCTAGCATGCAAACCTTAAAGAATAAATTGATGTAAAGCTTCTTTTTTCACTCAATAAAGGCTGTTACTGGGTTAGTAACTTCAAAACATTTATGCACCTTTAATTGGTAAGGGTGCATTTTAATATAAATAGGGATAGTTTGCCTAAAACGTAAAATTCTGTTATTTACTCACTCTTCACTTGTTTTCATTTCTTGCTTTTGTTGAACACAAAAAATTTTTTGTCAGTGGTTACAGGTTTCCAGCTTTTTTTCACAGAAACTCAAACAGCTTTGGAATAAGTGACGATTGTGTGAATATTCTGTCATTTAGTATTGGCTGAGCTATGAATAAATTCGCATATATTTTTATTTTAAATCTCTTACTGTCTAAGAATTGTTTTTAAAGTTTTAAGACATTTCTAAATGCATAAGAAGCAACATCGAAATTACTGTTGGACATTTATTGTTTAAAAATAAATGCCCAAAATGGTACTGTCTGTTTGTTTAAAATTACAGATGTATTTTGATAAATTTATGTGGTTTACAGATAAAAATGATGGCTAATTTCATTTGTGAAACTCAAGATGGAGAAGTTATTTTAAAAAATGCTATCAAAATGTATGAGCTGGGTGACTATTTAAAGTCGGGATAAATAAAAAATAAGTTAATTGCTATTAAAATTTATGAGCTGGGTGACTGGGAGAAATTAAAACATGCGCCACTGTGGTGTAGTGGGTAGCACGTTCGCCTCACAGCAAGAAGGTCGCTGGTTCAAACCTCGGCTGGGTCAGTTGGCATTTCTGTGTGGAGTTTGCATGTTCTCCCCGTGGTTGCATAGGTTTCCTCCGGGTGCTCCGGTTTCCCCCACAAGTGCAAAGATATGCGGTACAGATGAATTGGGTAAGCTTAAGCTCAAATTGAAGTGAGAATGTATGGATGTTTCCCAGAGATGGGTTGTGGCTGGAAGGGCATCCGCTGCAAAAAAAAACAAATGCTGGAAAGTTGGCGGATCATTCCGCTGTGGTGACCCCGGTTTAATAAAGGGACTAAGCCGACAAGAAAATGAATGAATGAATGAGAAATTAAAACAATTAAGTTAATTTCTAATAAAATGTATGAGCTGGATGACTTAAGTATTTAAAGTTGGGAGAAATTAAAACAATTAAGTTAATTGCTATTAAAATGTATGAGCTGGGTAACTTGGGTATTTTAAGTTAGTAGAGGTATCTTGCATGAGTGCAACAAACTCAAAACTTGATGTTTCTGTTTACTTAAAATAGAAAAATTCATAACTTCATAACATAAAAATCATAACTGATTACCTCAATTTTTTTTAGTTTAGCCAACTTGTTCGGGATTACAGTGCACTTAATGCATTTTTAATTCAGTAATGCCTCATTTGCTAATTTAATCTGAGAAAACTTTAAAAACTTTTAATATCTTAATGCGCTCTGCTTAACTGCTGGACTATGGTGATGTCTAAAATGAGCACCCTGTTCACCTCTTGCCTTGAAGTGTATTTGAGGTGTCTTTGAAGTCTTTTTCTAGTCCGGCATGTGTCAGAAAGCAGCAGCTCCAGTTAAACAGTGCTGCAGTGGATCAGGGCGTCTCCCAGCACTTGTCCAGTCTCATCCGTCAGGCTTGACCTCGGGTGAGATGCAGCAGTGGCTACAGTTTAGTGCACTTCTGCAGCGGGATTAAGCCACTCTTTCTTCTCCTAACACTTGTGTTGTCTTAGAATTCTCTATGTCGTTCATCCTTCAAAAATAACCCTTTTTCACTAAACCTCTTAAAGAGCCCCTATTATGTATAAAAAAATGTCATATTTTGGTTTTGGGGGTCTCCAACAACAGGCTGATTTGCATGCAAGGTCAAAAAACACTTTCATTGTCTTATTATATGCATTTAGTTTTACCTAATTATCCCAGCGACTCGTTCTTCAGCAATTCATTTGTTCCCAAACCCCTCCTTAGAACGATGCTAGTCTGCGCTGATTGGTCTAATGACCCAGTCTATTGCGATTGGTTGATTGCGTTTAGCGTGAGACAGAGCCCACCCCAGCTTATCAACAATATTGAAGTAGTCAGAGTGCAGAGTCTATGTGTGAGCCCAATGCAGGAGTTAAACACCAGCATATCGCTCTTTTCTTATCCATGACGAACATTCAGTATTGATACACACAGCGGCAAAAGCTGAACTATTTTGAAAGTTGACCGCCGCACGTGTGCAGGAACAGCTGACGGTGGCCATAGCAATGACAAACAGCAGTGGATCGCGAGCTCACAAATGCATTTAAATCCATAAACAAAGAGGCAGGCGTCGCATTTTCAACTTGGTTTTGGACGTGATATGAGAACATAGAGAGTAAACCATATACAGTACAAGCCGCATGGAGCGGTTACAAGCGGCTTACAAGTAATAAAACACAATTAAATACATAATTTGCAAGTTGAGAAAACAAGGAGGCAACCATTTTAATTGCACGTTCTTACACGTGTGAAATGGAGGAAGAAACGTCCCATACATCAATAGTCTTTTCTGATACTTCCCTTAACAAACGGCCGATGAATTCACCATTGTAAGCGTGTAGATTGCTAAAGCACTCGTCAGAAATATGAGGGGAAACATAACACAAGGCTGGGGCTATAATTCTGAGGTATTTTTGCTAAAATAAACTTCAACCACCTCATCCTTGGGTTTTTGAGAAAATAACACGAACTCTCTATCACACTTCAGAGCCCAGCATCTTCATGACATGATTCAACCGGGATCTGCTACAGAGTTTGTCTTCCTCTTTACCTCTTGTCTTCCTCTTTTTTGAGTTCCGTATCGGCGTCACGCCGGCACAGCTAAAGACTTGTTATTGTGGCGATTCATTCGAACCACTATGTGTCGACTCTTTCATAGATGAATCAATAGTTTTAAACATGGCACACTTTTAAATTTAAGCTTTAGCTGGATGTTTCACTTCATTTAGAGCTGTGGTAGACACTGCATGGAAGCCCATTTTCAAAAACCCATAATAGGGGCTCTTTAAATAAAGCAGATCAATTGAATTTCAATCCACAAATCTCCATTTTGCATGAAGAAACAACCTCATCTTCACATCTAGGTTTTTCCTCATCAGTGTGCAGTATTTCATCAGTTTGTTTATTAAATTTATTTATACAGGGACAATGTACAACATAACATGCTGTGCTAGATTTAGCTATAAAGCTAATTTACTTCTGTAGTCCCTGGATGCCAGTATATGTCAGTGTGTGTCAGTTTTTGAGGTGTAAAAATTGTTTTATTGCTGGCAGGGCCCAAAGAACATTCATTTTTTCTAATAATGGTGCCATTTTCGAAAAAGTGACCAAATTTTAAGATAAAAAAAACACTGTTTAGGTTTGTTTCTCTGTTGTTAAAATGGTGCCCGGGTCATTTTTATCCTTAAGTCATCAGGAGGGTTAAGTAAAGCTCTAAAGCAGATGAATCCGGGTTGACCCGTGCTGGACTGGGGATCAGGCTGTAGGCCGTGATCAGCAGGTGAGGGTCAGCGGGGTCACACATGCGGGTCACTCTGTGTGTGGTCATTGAGTTCAGTGTCAATGAGGGCCGCTGCTGACGCCGCTGTGAGATTTGGGGAGCTCATTACATTTAACAGTTCCTGGAAGTTTCGCAGAAGAACTTATTCCAGCTTTGTTTGGCAGCTGCTGATTTTGGAAATGTAAATGAGTCTCATTACGTATCTGAAAGCAGTCGTTACATATTTTGTTTCTCATGCTGATAAATCTGCCTAGTAGTGCACCGTTAAGAATAAAAATCTGTTTCTGGGGGGTTACCTTTGCAAAAAGTATATTTTTATCTAAATAAACATAAGTGTTAAAGAGACTCTTAAACTTGATGAATAAAATGTTACAAAGTGTGTGCAATGGTAAAGGTAGATCAACATCTGTAAGGTGTCAATAATAATGAGACAGTGAACCTCAAACTCTGTAAACAAAACAAACTATGATCATCAAATCTGATCTTTCAAGTAAAGGAACCAGCCAACATTATTCAAATACATATTGCAACATTACAAATTGTGAAGTGGCTGGGATGCACAAGAAAAGAAACCAAAAAGCCACTCTGGCGACATCCTTACATCCTCTTTTATTTACAATCTCCTCACTGCTGCTATACGGCACTCATTTTCACATGTGTTGTTATTCTGACCTGAAGTGACAATTGCAAGCGTGTGGTTTCAATTCCTTCAATTCCTTACATTTATATAGCGCTTTTCTGGGCACTCAAAGTGCTTTACACAATGGGGGGAATCTCCTCATCCACCACCAGTGTGCAGCATCCACCTGGATGACGCGACGGCAGCCATTTTGCGCCAGACCGCACACCACACACCAGCTGATTGGTGAAGAGGAGACAGAGTGATTAAGCCAATTATGATATGGGGATGGTTAGGAGGCCATGATGGACAGAGGCTCATGGGCAGATTTGGCCAGGATGCCAGGGTTAAACCCCTACTCTTTTTCGAAGAACATCCTGGGATTTTTAATGACCACGGTTTAACGTCTCATCCCAAAGATGGCGCTCATAGAGCAGTATAGAGTCCCCTTCACTATACTGGGGCGTTAGGGCCCACACAGACCACAGGTTGGGCGCCCCCTGCTGGCCTCACTAACACCACTTCCGGCAGCAACCTAGCTTTCCCATGTGGTCTCCCATCCAGGTACTAACCGGGCGCAGCCTTGCTTAGCTTCAGTGGGCAACCATGTGAGAGTTGCAGAGAGCTAGCTGCCGGGGGTTTCCTTCACCATTATCTATGGTGTCTCTAAATAGGCGACCATTCACTGTTTTCTCAAGGGATGACGAACGGACAAACCAATGCTGCAGCTCTGATGCAAGTTAATGGAGAAAAGTATAAAGCGCTGCAGTGTTTGGGTGCACTGTGTTTGTCTGAAGTAATTAGTTTCTCTGTCCAGTTTGCATGTTCTGCCTATGCTTGTGTGGGTTTCCTCCAGGTGCTGCGGTTTCCACAAATCCAAAGACATGCGCTTTAGGTGAATTGGGTAAGCTAAATTGACCGTAGTGTATGTGTGTGAGTTAGTGTGTATGATAGTTTCCCACTGATGAGTTGCAGCTGGAAGGGCATCCGCTGCGTAAAACACATAAAAGTGGATAAGTTGGCGGTTCATTACACTGTGGCGACCCCAGATTAATAAAGGGACTAAGCCAAAAAGAATATGAATTAATGAATGACACTGTTATAAACTATTTCTTTTTTAATGAGTTAAAGAAAAAAAAAGACTGTTGAATAAAAAAATAATAATAATAAATCCACTATTTCTGTTCCTTTTGTGCTATTCAAGAGCCACATGCATCCACTGACAGGTAAAATCTACTTCTCTCTCTTTTTTAAGTTCAAAGCAAACTCGAATAAGCATTTTAGATATCTATATAAAATAGTCTATGTAATATATTAACATCATCAAATTACTAAAATAATCAGCAAACGAGGAATAAATGACAGAAAAATGAATAAAACATCTCTAAAATATATCATGCACTGTAAGCTGTGAAGCCATGGGCAAAGTCGACTTTAATAAAAGAGTAATGCAAAAACACACACAAGCTTCAAAAACCAAAACCAAAAGTTGAATCCCAGAAATTTTAGGCGATTTAGAAACCAGGGTCAGACAAACTGTTAAAAGGCACATCTCTGTGTGTCTGCAAAGCTGCGTGAGTATCTGTGGAAGTGTTGACAGGTCTCGCACACACAGAATTAAACGGGTAAACGAGAGAAGATTTTCCACTACTTAATCGATCGCGGTTGTTTGGTCATGTTTGATGGATATAAAAGGATGTTAATAATAGTAAAAAAAAGTGTGTCACTAAATATACTTGCTAGGCCATTAACAGGCACGTGTGGCGGTGGGGGATTTTGGGGGCTTTAATATACTACTAATAATATAATATTTGCATAAGTTTGTGTTCTATTTAAGGACAACTTTCCGTGTCAAACAATAAAAAAAAACAAAAAAACTTTTAAAAAAGTATATCTTGGTTTCAGCCTACCCGCTCCAAGCAAGCCTCGAACCGGTGATTTGGAAAGAAAAAACATGTGAGGCGAACGCCCTAATGAAATCCACTATTCCTGATCCACTATTTCAGACTGAGTGTGCGTAAAACAAATGTTACTAGCTGACCTGCGTAAAGGCAGCATGCTATGATCGACAAAACCGCTGATTTAAATTCATCTGTCATCTATCTACATTGTATGGAGATGAATAACAGTTAACAAAAGACCTTAGGCACAAATTTAATGTCAGCTTTTAATCCAAAAGTTCAAAAGCAAATAGGCTATTTTGTCTTGCTAACATCCTGATTAACAACCTTGTAATAAGTTAGCTAAAGTTTAGCCAGGGCAATATTGCAGGCATACAGGCTATTAGCTGAGGCTAATGTAATGGAGAAATGACAGCTGGGTGGTGAAAATAATCTCCTCTCATTTTTGCAGTCATTTATTCAGAATATAACGTGTCAATTGAAGCTATAAAAACATGTACATATAAGCTAGCTATGTGGCTATGAGTGTGTCCATTCTTCAAAATATTTTATTATTTTGTTCAACAAAAAAAAGGTCACACTTTATTTTGATGGTCCATTGTTGAATTTAAGTTCCATTGCAACTAATTCTTAGGGGTAGGTTTAGTGTTGTACTTGCAAAGTTTCTCATAGTCAGTTAAATGTCTGTTGAATGTCAGTATCAACAGATATTAAGTAGACAGTCAACACTCTAATGGACCATCGAAATAGTGTTACCAAATAAAAAACTCTGACAAAAATAGATTGAAAAGGGATAGTTCACCCAAAAATGAACATTTACTCATTATCACCACTTACCAAGTGGTTCCAAATCTGTGTTTCTTTATTTAGATGAACACTAAAGAATTACAGATTAAAGAAGGTATTTTAAAGAAAGCCATAAACCTAAAATCATTGAAGGAAAAACAAATACCATGAATCAATGGTCACAGGTTTGCTGCTTTCTTCAAAATATTATTTTGTGTGTTCAACAGAAGAAAAAAGTCAAATAGGTTTGGAACAAGTACAAGGCGAGTAAATGATGAAAGAATTTTTAGTTTTGAATGAACTGTCCTTTTAAAGGTGAGTATATGGTGAATTTAGGGTGAAATATCCTTTAATATATTTGATTTATTAAAGTACAATTATTATTATTTAATAAAAAGTGCCCTTTTTTCAACTTGAGCCCCTGCCCCTTATAAGATCTCTGCACGTCCTTGGCCATTAATATACACCTGAATGGCCTGCCCAAGTAAAGTCTATGTGTGGGAAGCAGTGTGTGTGTGTGTGTGTGTATGTGTGTGCATAGACAAGTGTGCATGTGTGTGTGTGTGTGTGTGTGTGTGTGTGTGTTTAAATTTGCCTCTGCAGTAAGCTTAATATTTGAATACTTCTTGGGTCTAAACTCTCCCAACTATATAGTATACCTAAAAGACATATAATATAATAAATAGAATCAAAACATTCATTCATTCATTTTCTTGTCGGCTTAGTCCCTTTATTAATCCGGGGTCGCCACAGCGGAATGAACCGCCAACTTATCCAGCATTTGTTTTACACAGCGGATGCCCTTCCAGCCACAACCCATCTCTGGGAAACGCATCCATACATTCTCATTCACACACATACACTATGGACAATTTAGCTTACCCAATTCACCTGTACCGCATATCTTTGGACTGTGGGGGAAACCGGAGCACTCGAAGGAAACCCACGCAACCACGGGGAGAACATGCAAACTCCACACAGAAATGCCAACTGGCCCGGCCGGGGATCGAACCAGCGACTTTCTTGCTGTGAGGCGAACGTGCTACTCACTACGCCACCGTGGCGCCTAGAATCAAAACATACATAAACATTTAAACATAATAAATGCTAGTTACTCTAAATTGCCTACTCTGCCTGCCATGAAATAAAGTATAATTGTAAGCATATCTAAGTGTTACAAGTACAATAAAAGTGGACAAGTATACAATCTTTTTAGTTTAAAAGATGTAATAATAGTACAATTGAATTGTTTTGTTTTTTTGTTTGTTTATTTTTTGTAAAGGAAGGGATTTAGGGTTTATTCAGTTTAACAAATCAACTAATCATGTGTCTAAAACCAATAACAGCTACTTCACAAGCAAACAAGATATTACAAGGGGAAAAAAACTGCGTTTTCCTGGTCTGCGCTTTAAACGAATAAACAGAAGCTAATTTCAAGTGCACTTCTAGAGGCGCAGCTCAGCCCGGGAGGATGTGAAAAAGCTTATTTTCACAAGTAACACAACATTTACTTTACCTGTTATTGGAAGGGCTGATGGTGGATTACTTCCATCTGAAAGCAATTAGGACAGCTTAAACGCTTGGTGTGAGAAATACGGCTTTCACGAGGAATGTTTGTGCTCTTTTTCATTCAGGGGTTTTAAAGCTCAGGCCCTCGGGGCGAGCGGTGGCTGCTGATTGGCCGACAGCACCCAGAGATGTCTGGGTTTAGGCAATTACCATTAATGAGCTAACCATGTTTACTGGCTTATCGGAGAACAGTTATAGTTACACATCACTAGTATAAAAAAAATCAGGCAGTCTTTGTGGTCCGCTTAAGTCTTAGGGTGCTTTCACATCTGTTGTTCGTCGATTCATTTGGTCCAGACCAAGGGCAACAAATGATACAAATGCAAAATTTTCCTGCCGTTTTGGGTCCTTTTCACACCACACTGATTGCTTTGATCCGAACCAGTTAAAAAAACCCAAAATGCAGTCATGTGACAAAATCCACATCATTCATTGGCCCTGTTATTTAATGTATTTCCTAAACTGCTTTTCAATTTGTCAGAATTAACATGCGGCGGGAAAATGCCAACGGAACTCCCGCAAGTAAACAAACCGACAGACACAAAATGTCGCTGCACTGGCTGATTGTATATAATATTACCAACGATCCATCAGGTAATGTTTTTTCCTCTCTCTCTCTGTTTAAAAATGTAGGTAAAGCACTATCAACAAATATTTTTCCTTCAAACCCTATAAGATGGGACAGTGCATCGGACTACGACAGCTGGATTAGTCCAAAGGGTGCAGTACTTTTTGCAGTTGGGTCTGCTTTAGTTCGGATCATGTTCTCACCACAAACGAACCGCTCCAGGGTTCATTTGAAAGCATATTAAGACCACCTATTTAAGTAGGTCTTGGTACGCTTTTATTCTGTTTTTTGTGTGCACTTAAGTGCGATTGCTATATTCTGAAAAAAATGATTTTTATATAACAAAGCTGTCAAAGTCTCAATCAAAATCATTCATAAATGCTACCCAATAAACAATGCACTTACTGTAAAGCGTTTTAGGTTGACTTTCCAATTGCATAAAAAAAACTTATTTCCTCAAAAATTGTATTATTTGGTTGCTCTCTGAACTTAGATCCTTCTTGTTATAAATGTATTTATTTATTTTGGCTAAATCTTACATCCATAAATAATTTACACTTTCTTGGTGTGAATTATTAAAACTTGTTTAAATTGCTGGAATTTTATTTATGTAACCCTTTTTGTCTCTTTGTTCATGTTATTGTATCATTGTAAATGTTCCTTCTTGCATAATAAAAACAACAACAAAAACAACAACAAAAACATCTCTTGAAAGTTTCTCATATTGTTGCAGCGAAACATGCTCAGTGCTTACACTGAATATTATGGTGAGTTGTATTATTGTGTTTTAATTTGTTGTTAGTAATATAGATGTAATTTTGCATGAATTAAATTATTGTTCTAAAATATAAATACAAGATGAGACCTCCCCAACACCCTACTGTCCCACCTCTACCCTTCCCACCCATAATACACAAAATGTATTTATTTTATTACATTTTCATTCAGACTGTAGAGTTTGTAGAGTTTGTTCAGACCAAAGTCAAATTTATTATCCACATTGGAAAAAATATAAATAGATTATTAATAGAGATGTTGTGTACAAAAAAAGTACATGCTAGTTGCTAACAATTGCTAACTGTTGTTAAGTATTTACAATTATTAAATACCTAACTGCTGCTTTTTAAAATGCTAAAATAGGGGTCTCCACGAAAAAAAAGTTAGGAACTACAGATATAAACATACTTATAATATGGTCGGGAAGTAAATTCAAGGTCAAATGTAGTACATATTCTAGTAGTATGTGGTTTTGGCTACAGCACGAGTAAATGCTCCAGTTTCGACCCTTGCCTGGCTGACAACTCTAATAAAGCTGCTTTTGGAGACAACCCCTGTTGTTACACTCCAATGTATTATAAAGTTATAATGAAGGTTGCATTACAGCTAAAATTGAATGTCTCTACAAAATGCGTCTATAGAAACAACTTTTGACTATAGTCTATAGTCTCTTTTTGGTCTTATAGTTGGTTTAAAGTCTTATTCTGATTTATTTAGCTGCTTTGAAATGCCATTGCATTGTTTTGACAGCATTGTATGATTTATTCATTCATTTTCCTCCAGCTTAGTCCCTTTATTCATCAGGGGTTGCCATAGCAGAATGAACCACAAACTTATTAAGCATATGTTTTACACAACGGATTCCCATCCAGCTGCAACCCAATACTGGGAAACATGCATACACTCTCACATTCACAGTACTGCAATTCACCTGTACTGCATGTGTTTGGACTGTGGGGGAAACCAGAGCGCCCAGAGGAAACCCACACCAGGGGAGAACATGCAAACTCCACACAGAAATGTCAACTGGCCCAGCCGGGACTCGAACCAGTGAACTTCTTGCTGTGAGGAGACAGTACTAACCACTGAACCACCGTGTCACCCTGTAGGATGTTTTTAATGACTGATAATGTCTCCTGTAATCATAATATGTATGTCAAAGGAGTTTCATTATTTCAGCTGTGATTATATATTTGGGTTTTGTTTATGAGTTTTGCAGAAAGGCCGGTGTGCCTGTTTTCCCATGAGACTAGGCTGAAATTTTCCTGATGTAAACTGAATCTGGGGAACTTTTTTTTGATATGTGCATCCTTGCAAATGGACTTTATTTCCCAAGGGACTAAACAAAAAACAAACAACCTTCTTAAAGTCAACATGAAACACTATTCACGTCCCGTTTTGTATTGAGGCCTTTTTTTGAAGATTCAAGACACCATGGAATACTTTTTTTTTTAGATTTTAACAGATTTGTGTGTGTGTTGAGCATCAGTTAAGACAGCATTAGCTCCTGTCAGCTTTAACTGTGGGGAAAGCTAATTTCATCTTCTGGGTTTAAAATCATTTTTGGGGGATCAAAATCACTGACGTAGAGTGAATCTGCTAGTGGACTGATGACGCGTCGCTTTCTCATTATTATTCATAGCGGAGTTTTCTTATCCTATGACAAGATGCTGCTTGTTAATTATTCATGAGAGCACGTGCTTTCCGAAGGCAAGGCAGACCTGCCAAGCTGTGAGACCCAATAACTGGGTGAGACAATGTACACTTACAGCAAGCAGTATTTGCAAGATCCATGGGACTTGTTGCATATTTTTCCCTGTGATGGGTTGATACAGCAAAGCTGTTGGTTTGCAGCAAGCATTTTTGTCGGGAGAGCTGTATGACAATTGGAGAATGGCAGACTTAAGCCCCACACACTAATACAAGGTAAATATCTGGAAAATTACCAGAACAACTTTACCGGTAAATTCAAAAAAGCGCTGTTCACACACAAAGAGCATTCACACATCCATTCCAAAATACAGGTAAATTCTGACATCTCTAAACGGCTACGCTTGTATTTGTAAACATAGAAGCGATCAGGCTTTTGTTGATGGGTTCACTTTAATTTAAAGCTTTAGCATCCATGCAGCTTCTTTGTGCCAGAGACATCCAAAGGCAGAAGTGAACCGCAGCTAAATGTTTACACATTTGGCGACATTACAAATTCTGTGGATAGAGAAGTATTGTGAACACCTTCGATAAAAACATACTGTATGAAGGAACACTTTCGCAGACTTTTCGAGATGCACATAATATGCATGTGTGCTGGTGCTCTCCGGCAATTCACGTGCACACACGTCAAGCATTCGAAGCAGAGCTTGAAGGTAAATAAACAGCGGTTTATCATAAGCATTTTATCGATAATATTACAACTTCTCTTTTCATTGCCAGAACGAATTTACTGCTATTTTCAAAAAGGGCCAGTTCACACATACAACCCTTTATTGGAAAATTGCCGGTAATTTTCTAAAAAAGGTCTCTATGTGTGAAAGGGGCTTTTGTCTTTTATCAGTAGAGTTTACCATTCAGACACATCGCCTATATCTGTGCTGCTGTGTTTGCCTATGTTTAAAATCCTCCAGATGGAATAGACAGGGAAAGAGACCTGCTGCACTGCTGTCCACCGTGTCTGCATTCAGACCCGGGGATTGAGCAGGAGAGAAGTCCTCCTAATTTATAGTGTTTATATAAACACGATTATCTTTATAATGATAAAACAGATTGTAGTTATGTGTATATGAAATTACGAATAACAAATGCAGCAGGACATTAAATTACTGTTTATTTCTTTGCATTTTAACGTTGTAAATTATAAAATCATGGGTCTCCTTATGGTTTGTGTCTCATTGTTCGCACCACTCTTTTTCCCCTGCACTACCGGCCATGCCCACTCCTCTCTCTGCTCATAGAGCTCCACGCCTATCATGGAGCTTTTTTTTTTTTTTTTAATTCTGGGTAGACTTAAACCGAAAGAGGGGGGTTTCTGGGCCCTTCAATCTACAGGTCTAAAAATGAATCAATAAATTTAAAAATAAAAAGAATTGGCTTTGTAAGATCAGATGGAAACATCTTTCTAAGCTGGTGCATGTTGTTGAAAAAGACAGCAAAAATGTAATTTAATTGAAATAATACACACAGATGCTCGAGATATAAAACAGCATTCTTGATTTCACGTTCAGAAAATGGCACAGAAAAAAATGAAACCTTTATCTATATTAAAATAGATATTTATCTATTTAATAAAGTAGTACATTAAAGATGACAGTAATAAGGTGGAAGGAAAGAGCTGTAATAAGGCCAAAAACATCCTGGGGTAAAACAGTGGCCCTCAGTGCTGTTTGTGTTGGGTTTCCAGAAGCCATTAGACAAGAGTGAGCTTTAGTGTATGAACAGGGCATGTGGTTTGTGTAAAGGCATTAACCTTTGGCCATTTCCTTGTAATAAAAGGAAATTACATTTGAACAGAGTTTTATTTAGCAGCGCTGAGGCATAAGCTGTCGAGCTCAGTGAATAATGTCAAGGTCTGAATTTCATCTGACAAAAAGAAAAGAAAACGCTCACCTGTGAACATCTCCTGTGGTTCTCACACCAGCCCAACACGTGGTCATTCTGGAAGAGACCAAGAAACACACACATTACTACCAACATATATGCCAACACGGCTTTTCAATAGTTTTAAATCACCAAGTGTGAATAATAGTGGTGGGCAAAGATTAATCACACCCAAAATAAAAGTTTGTTTTTAAATAATATCTTACATAAAAATTTTGTAAATGCACACACATACAGTGCATCCGGAAAGTATTCATAGCGCTTCTTTTTTTCCAAATTTTTTTATGTTACAGCTTTATTCCAAAATGGATTAAATTCATTTATTTTTTCAACATTCTCTACACAATACCCCATAATGACAATGTTAAAAAAGTTTTTTTTTAATTGTTGCAAATTAATTAGAATAAAAAACCTGAAAAATCAGTATTTACAGCCTCTGCTCAATACTTTGTTGACACACCTTTGGCAGCAATTACAGCCTCAAGTCTTTTTAATTATGATGCCACAAGCTTGGCACACCTGTCTTTGAGAATTTTTGCCAATTCCTCTTTGCAGTGTCTCTCAAGCTCAATCAGGTTGGATGGAAAGCAACGGTGTACAGCCATTTTCAGATCTCTCCAGAGATGTTTAATAGGGTTTAGGTTTGGGCTCTGGCTGGGCCACTCAAGGACATTCATAGAGTTGTCGTGAAGCCACTCCATTGATATTTTGGCAGTATGCTTTGGGTCATTGTCCTGCTGGAAGTTGAACCGTCTGAACACTCTGAAGCAGGTTTTCAGTCAGGATGTCTCTGTACATTGCTGCATTCATTTTTCCCTCCATTCTGACTAGTCTTCCAGTTCCTGCTGCTAAAAACATCCCCACAGCATGATCCTTCCACCACCATGTTTCACTGTAGGGGTGGTATTAGCCTGGTGATGAGCGGTGCCTAGTTTTCTCCAAGCGTAACACCTGGCATTCACTCAAAAGAGTTCAATTTTAGTCTTATCAGACCATTTTGTTTCTTATGGTCTTAGAGTCCTTCAGATGCCTTTTAGCAAATACCAGGCTAAGGAGTGACTTCCGTCTAGCCACTCTACCATACAGCAGTGGCGCTGCTAAGAGGGGGGAAAGTTAGGACGATTCTAAGGGCCCATGCACTCTAGGGGCCCGCAGAGATCTGCTTTATAATTAATAACAGCGCTATAATGTAATATAAATTATAAATGTATCTCTAAATTACAAGTAAAACAATTTATTAGAAAAAAAAGGCTTATATCTGCTTCTCGTGTCTGTCACTGTCAAATTGCACCCCCCCACCTTTCACTTTATGGTTCAGTAGCGGGAAGAGAGTTGATGCTTTGAGAGCGATCGTCAGGTAAACTGTCAAAGCAGCGATGTCCTCGAGTCGAGGTTAACAAAGATTAAATCCGGTCATCAAAAACGGAATGAGAGGCTACAAAAAGCAGAGAGGGTGAAAAG
>CAIGQQ010033438.1:676061-696649 GCA_903798035.1 Danio albolineatus
CCTCACCCGCTCTTCCCTACAAAGTTCCCCAAACTCATCTCCCAGTTGAAGAAGCAGGTAACGGAGATCCTGCCTTTAAAAATAGCATGTGCATTGCAGTCTGCGTTTAAGTATTAATTTCACTATGATATTAACTTAATTGTTGACGTGGCCACTATTAAATGACTGCTATTTTTCCACAATGTTGATTATGTAGAATGATATTAGTTATAACAGCAAAGCAAACATAAAACTCAAAGACAAACCTTTAAATTGATCAAGTTAGGTTTCCTTAAAAGATAATGGTCTATTAATTTTTTTTGCCCAGTGGACCATTTCTAGTAATATAACTGATTAGTCAAACTCATACCATATCAGCAGAATAGTGTAAAACAATATCTCAATGTCCATGCAGACAAGTTTTGAATTAATTGTGTGTCTTTTAAATATGTCATAGCCAGGATGCTCCTCAAGCCAGTCTTTTGAGCCTATTGTTTTGAGCCTGATTGTTAAAGTAGAGCCCATAGTGAATGGCGTAATTTAAATGTAATAAATCTGCAGTATTCTGTCTGTATTACTTTACAGCGTGTACTCAGTTACACAAGCACGTGTGTAAACACACACACACATACAGATATACACACATACAGATATTAGCCCCCCTTTTATTTTTTTTTTTTTTTTAAATATTTCCCAAATGATGTTTAACAGAGCAAATTTTCACAGTATGTCTGATATATTTTTTCTTCTGGAGGAAGTTTTATTTGTTGTATTTTGGCTAGAATAAAAGCAGTTTTTAATTTTTTTAAAAAACATTTTAAGGTCAAAATTATAAGCCCCTTTAAGCAATTTTTTTCTTGATAGTCTACAGAACAAACCACTGTTGTACAATAACTTGTCTAATTACCCTAACCTGCCTGGTTAACCTAATTAACCTAGTTAAGCCTTTAAATGTCACTTTAAGCTGTATAGAAGTGTCTTGAAAAATATCCAGTGTAATAATATTTACTGTCATCATGACAAAGAAAAAAGAAATCAGTGATTAGAGATGAGTTATTAAAACTATTATGTTTAGAAATGTGTTAAAAAAATCTTCACTCCGTTGAACAGAAATTGGGGAAAAAATAAACAGGGCTAATAATTCTGACTTCAACTGTATGTATATATGCACATAAAAATGTAAAATTTTCAGTGAATATTTGATTACTGTTCCTTTTTTCGTACTACTTTAACTTTGAACAATAAATCATCTCCTAGCTACAGTCATGGCCGTTCTCTTAATAAATACTGATGAGAGGCTAAATACTAAATACTGATAATTGGTGGACAAAATCAATAATAAAATGCATAGGTCAGTATAACTACATCGCGGACAAAGAGTTTGGATAGCTAGCTTGGTAGTAGGGGGCCCATCCTCATATTTTTTCATGAGGCCCAAAATTGCTAGCAGCGCCCCTGTCATACAGGCCTGATTGGTGGATTGCTGTGGATTGAGGTTCTCCCTGACTAAGGCCCTTCTCCCCTGATCACTCAGCTTAGATGGCCGGCCAGCTGTAGGTAGAGTCCTGGTGGTTCCAAACATCTTCCACTTACGGATGATGGAGGCCACGGTGCTCATTTGAACTTTTAAAGCAGCAGAATTTTTTTTTCTGTAACTTTTCCCAGTCTTGTGCCTCGAGACAATTCTGTCTTGGAGGTCTACGGCCAACTCCTTTGTCTTCATGCTTGGTTTGTGCTTTGACATGCACTGTCAATCCTGGGACCATTTATAGACAGGTGTATGCCTTTTCAAATCATGACAGCTGAATTGACCACATGTGAACTCCAATGAAGCTGCTGAAACATCTCAAGAATGATCAGTGGAAACAGAATGTACCTGAGCTCAATTTAGAGCTTTACGGCAAAGGCTGTGAATACTGATGTACATGTGAGTCTTCTGTTTTTTTTTTATTTTTTTTTTAATATATTTGCAACCATTTCAAAAACTCTTTGTTCACATTGTCGTTATGGGGGATTGTGTGTAGAATGTTGAGGAAATAAATGAATTTAGTACATTGAGGAATAAGGCAGAAACATTAAAAAATGCAAAGCACTATGAGTATTTTCCGGATACACTGTACTGTACATAAAAGCAGGACAAATTTTAGACAGAAGCATATATGTAAAGGCACAGTTCTGACCCAAAAACTGACATTTTCAACAGAGTATAATAAACGATCTGCTGGGTATTTTGAGGTGAAACTTCACAGACACATTCTGGGGACACTACAGACTCATATTACATCTTAAAAAATAGGAGGCATCATAGGTGCCCTTTAAAGGAATATCCTCAAATTGCTTGCAGCTGTTATTACTGTTAAATGTCTACGACTTATAATGTTTGCTCTGAGCCTTGGGAGTCATCTGAAGCCTGAATGTCTTCCAGCATGGGGCGACACGGGCAAGAATGAATCACGTATGATGAAGTAAACAGCACAACCACAGCCTCAAGCGTGCGTCAACACCTCACCAAACCTTGTTTCGGAAAAGTGGTGATGAGGAGTTAACCACACTAATGAATGACGGTGTCTGTGTTTAGACTTCTGTTATGCTGTGGTGTCTTCGTGAATGATGGGACAGACGACGGCACACACTCAAAGACTCCTCTGTAGGTTAATGCAAAGTGTGATCTGAGAGGACGGCAAATGCAAACACTGCATACACAAATTCAGATTCCAGACAAGCAAAAAATATTGTCTTTTTTTCAGAAAGTCAAATTAAAAATAACTAAAATGAGCAAAATTCAATGGTAACAATGGGATAGGTGAAATATAATTATTTTTCTTACTCTAATGGTGGATTACTAAGCTTGTTTCAAGGAAAAACTCACTTAATCCATGCTACCCATTTGGCAAAGAAGCTACAGTCATCGGGCAGACAGAAGCCCTGCTTATGACGCGAATCCGCATCTGTTCTCAAGTGAATTTGATGCACGAATGAAGCAGATTTGACTAACGAATGAAGCGGATTTGTTTGCGTGAATGAAGCAAGTAAACTCAAATGTTCACGTGTCTATTTACACGCAAATAGCGTAATTTCTCCGAGCTTGCCACGTCTGGTGTGAACACAGCATAAGACTCCTAGTGTTGACCCTAATGTCTCTCAATGTCCTTGCTCAACTCTGATGTCTCTAATGTCCTTGCTCAACCACCAGCAGACACATTACTTTTCAAAAATAAAAAAATTATTACGGCCCTGCTCCACAATTAAATGACAGGGTAGATTAAGTGATGCTAATGTCATCAAAATGGTTCCAGGGCCCACCAGATATGCTGTCAGTCATGTTCAAGACATAAAATCAGCATTTTAGCTTTTCATTACACCATCAATTGAACATTATATACTTCAAAGGACAAACTTAGAGGTGAAGAGTGTCTAAGGGCATAGCTGGAAAAACTTTGATGTGGCTAATTTGCAAGCCTACATTGGGTTGCTCATTTTGCCAGGAGTGTACAAGAAGAAGCAAAAGCAAGCCTTTATGATGACACAGGAAGGTCAATATTTCCAGCCACCATGTCTCTGAAGACATTCCACATTTTCTCCCGTATCATACGCTATGATGACAAAGAAACAAGGCACGGCAGAAAAAAGTGTGACAAACTCGAGCCAAGCCAGATGTATGGGAAATGTGGGTCCAGCGATTGCTCTTACTTTACAACCCAGGCCCCTACATCACTGTAGATGAATGTCTGGTTCCATTTCCCATGGCCAATACATGCCCAGCAAACCATCTTTGTTTTACTTGGTGTCCAATTGACCCCATGATTATGTTCCGGTCCTTGCTTAAAGAAATTGTTATTCTTTTCATATGTAATAAATACCAAAAATATATACCAATAAATAGTGCAACACTAATATATATATAGTACAAAACAAATATATACTTTTCCAAATTTGATACAGTGAGTTTTTATGCGGATTTATAAATGTGTCTATAATAATGCAATAGGTAATCTAAATGTATAAGGGGCAGGAAGTTGGGGTTAAGTAGCAAACAAAGACATTAATTACCTGACACTAACTTTTGGCCAAAAAAAATAAAAATCATATTCTGGAGGTTTTAAATTGCAGGGGTCAAATTGAGCCCAGTGGGAAAAGGGTGTTAGCAGATTTTAGGGAAACAGGATGGTTAATTTTGGCATAATTTCTGTAAACAAGACAATTTTATACTTGTCTATAAAAAGCTTCTTGATTTAAGATTATTTTTTTAGATGTTTGGACTTGACAAGACAAAAACTAAGTAGGAAAAGCATTTATTGTGTGTGTGTGTAAGTATGGGAGATCAGCATGCAAGCGAGCGGCACAGTAATCCTCCAGACACTCCCTCTAGTAAGCAGCATTTATCCCCAGCAAACGTGAGTCACGCCTCCACAAGGCCTTTGTGAGGTTTTAATTAGGACTTGAGGGACAGAGAGAGCCCATTGTGAGTGGTGAAGTCTCCAGAAGTGATCTCCAAAGGAATGCTGGAGCGTAACATCATCTCAGGAGATCACATCAAGGCTAAATCCTTCTTGATGAGCTTCCCAGACTAAAGCTCTCACTCCACACCTTCAAACTGAAGCAGCTAAACCCATAACACTTGCAGATTGCTTTCAAACACTCATGAAAAGAGACTCTTGGGTTTGTTTTAGTTGGAGTTTTTCTTTAAACACAGAAAACAAGTAGATTAAACTTTTTAATCCTTAGATAAAAACATCCAATCCTTAGTCTTCAGGGCTGTAGTCTTGTCTTGCCCACTTAACAGAGAAAAGAGATTTTGTCTTTTAAATGAGAGGTTTAGATTGAATCATCAAACCATTCATTCAGCAGATAAACCCTTTCCGTAAGCTGCTATACATCATTGTGGCAAAACAGTTAACGTGTATTAAATGACCACAAGTGCTCATTAGTGTGGTTCATGAACTGTGATGTGTTTGCTTAGACAGTGAGCTAAAGCTCAGCTCAGGTCAGTCTTCTGAAGTTCAGCCAGTAATAACATGCATCCCCATCCTACTGATTTAGATCTTAAAGAGACAGTTCAGCCAAAGAATGAAAATTCTGCCATCAGCCTTCATTTGCTCATGTGTGGTGACTGTGCTGGCCAATCCTGGAGCACCTTGACCTTTTTTGCTTTCAGGAGCTTTGATGTGGAGGCTGAAGTATGAGAAGGAGCACTATCCTGCTAGAGATTTTGCCCTCCTGTGCTTTGTAATGTAATGGGCAGCACAAATGTATTGATACCTTAGGTTGTTGATGTTGCCATCCACTCAGCAGATCCCTCAAACACCCCCATACTGAATGTAACACCAAACCACGATTTCTCCTTCACCAAACCTGATTGATTTCTGTGAGAATCTTTGCTCCATGTGGGTTCCAGTAGGTCTTCTGCAGTATTTGTGATGACTGGGATGCAGTTCAACAAATGATTCATCAGAAAAATCTGCCATTTTTCCAAATGATCAACAAGAAGTCAAGTTATTCTTTGTTGCTCTAACATCTGGGATCGTCAACAAGACTTTTGTTCGATAATCTAAATATGCTGCGTATCAACTTTCTACTAACATAAACATAACTTTCTGATAGGGAAATCAAAACTTTACATTAGACATGTCTTTCCTTGCTCTCCTTCTTGTGAAGTGAAAGAGAGGTGCGCAAGAAAAACCTTTGCGGGTGGTCTAGTAACTCGTACACATATAGGCTGCATTACCAAAAAGATCATATATTTTAGCTTGACTTCATAAACTATGACGACAGACATCCAAAGCTTCATTTTAACATGTGAAAAGAAGCTTAGAATGTAAATATGATGTGACAATATGACACATCTTATATGAGAACAATCAGAAGTACCTCTATGGCCTTTCCTGAAGCTACAATTACATTAGTTCCAGTATTAAATTTGGCATAATAGTTTACTAATTACATTTAAGTAATGAGACATTGCTTGATATCCTATTTGTATGCATTATCTAAATGTGAAACAAGCTGTATTTGTGATTAAATAGAAGCCATATTAAAGTCATCCACAGCATTTAAATATCTGAAAGCATCAGTCATTGGCATTTTAACGTCTTCTCATTCATTCCTGTCATTCCTGGACAGTTTAAATAGTCGTTCAGCTCATATGTGTTTTTCATACCTTTCTTTCATGGTCCCACCACAGACCACCATCAAAGCCACCAGAGAATTACGCCACATTGCTTCCATTTAAGTCTTTCGGAAAGTAACTATATGTCCCGTGCCATAAACCCATCTCTTATTTTCACAAAGCTTAACATTGTTCAGTATCCCACAATCACGTGATTTTTCTCGGTCCTTACCACATGCCGATGGTAAGAGTACAAGCCTACCAACCTGACCGTGTTTCCCTGAACCGTCACCAGTTTATGCCCATTCAGTTCTTTAAGCTTCCCTTTCTGTGCTGTTTCATGTCTAGAGCTAAAGAGAAACAGATCAGCGCTGCGGTCTCTTCCTGTAAACAGCCATTCAATAAAGTTGTTCTGCAGGATTTTTATAGTTTCTGTGACTAACCAGGCCTTATATTTTACCATAAATTACCAGAAGCTCTGGTGGTTTTGACCGTAACACATAATAAAGGAAATTAGTTATTTCAGTGAAGCCTTAATATAATGCTAATGTACAATATCTATCAAATGACTTTCAGATGTTTCTTTTTTTCAAGCTGATGAACAATAAAACTGCTGTAAAGCATTGAATTAAATGCTCAAATTACTGTAATTGAGTGTTTTTTCTGAGGAATTGAACTTTACTTAACTGTAAGGTTATTTTTTCCTTGTCCACAGGTATTGAAGTAGAAAAATCAGTCCCATGGCATCCTTTAGCTACATACACACAATAACACATGAGGTCTAAATACATTTTTAACTTGAGAAAATGCTTTTTTAAATAACCACCAACCATTAACAATCTTAAGCATGTCACTTAAAAAAAAAAACCATGAAATTAAAAGGGACCATTAAATAATTGACAATTTAAGTCTTTGGCCCCGTTTACACTGTCAGGTCTTGATGCCCAATTCCGATTTGTTGCCTATATCTGATTTGTTTGCCTGTCTGTTTACACATTCTTTTAATTGTGATCCGATTCATGTGTTTACACGACGTTGCGGCTGCGTAACGGCGGGTTCTAGCCTCTGCACCACACTAGCCATGATGGAAGAAATTGTCTTGCTTTTAGTTTTGCGAAATATGCGAAGTTCGCCCAACTTTAAAAGTATTTTTAGGAGGAGGAGGGAAAGGGTCGTCATCACATCTTGTGCCTATGGTTTATGGTGTCCTCCACTGACTCATATCCCATTCGGGCAAGAAGGCAGGTGACTTCTGCCGCCGACCACTGACCACTTTCCTCCTCCATGTTTTCTCTGTTGTTGCAGTTTTCGCTTCGGCGTCTCCACACACGCTCTTGCTTCAAAGTCATTAAACCATGGAGAAGTTACACATTGTCGCAAGTTTAATGACGTACAAAACGGAACGCCTCAATAAATCTGTTTACAATGAAAGTCACACTATTACATATCTGATTGTTTTTCAACATATGAACTGAAACTGATGTCTGAATATCTGAATGTAAACAATTGGAATTCGGTCACAATTTTTTTACCGCGTAAACGGGGACTTTGACTACCAGCAACTGTTTGATTGACTAAATATAAATTTATATTTTTATTTACAACACTTTGTTTACTTCATGTAGTCCAATTTTTTTTTTGCTTTTTTATAGAAATTGAAATAATTTCAGGAAGAATATCTTACAATCAGATTAAAGCCGCGGTCACACTGGACTTTTCTCCCTATAGATTTCTATTCATCCGCATGCGAACGCGTTAGACCTGTGGTTCTTAAACTGTGGTACGTGTACCACTAGTGGTACACAAGCTTCCTTCTAGTGGTACGCGGAGGAATCGCTAAATAATTAAAATGAACACGCTTTTAACTCTTTGACGCGTACGATAACACTGATGTGATCAGTTAACTAATTTTAATAGACTAGACCTTTTATTTAAGTGGCTGACAATAATAAATATTCTTAATTAGAAGAATTAATCTGCCTCGTTTTTGAACTGTGCAGTGCTGTAGCTGCTTAATTAGGCCTACTATGCTACTGTACTTCAGTACCGGTTATTATGGTAGTATTATTTTTTTCTGAGGTGTTACTTGAAGAAAAAAGCTTGAGAACCACTGCGTTAGACTGTAAATGCAAGCTTGTGCAACAAGTTCTACAGTTCGCTGCGTTGCAAAGTTCAAATTTGGTGAACTCTGACCTGCGCGTGACTGCATAAGACCAATCGAAAATCAAAACATAACCTCTCTGGACATTATATGGACAGTATTATATGGACAAAATTGCTTGCTTTTTAAACATTTAATCATCTTGTTTAATCTCGTCCCTTTTCGCAGTATCATGCAACAGAATTCTCTAACTCTAATGTGACCTCAGCATAAATCAACAAAATTCCTCTACACAACAAAGATGGCAAAAAAAGTTAATAAAATAAATTTAGGAAAAGTAACAAAGTTTGCATTTAGATAAATGTACTGTTTATTTATAAATTGACAGTTTAGCAAGGCGTAGGAGGCGGCCTGAATGCAATGAAATTAATAATAAAAATGTCATGAGATTTGAAACTACAACCGCCAGTAGATGGAGTCAAGTCTCCATCTTTGTCACTGAACGATTCATTTAAGAGTTGTTCGAGCAGCTGATTCATTCACAGATGTCTTTCTGAGTGGATGACTGAATCATATCAAAGCTCAAGATGCATTCATAAACAAAACCTGGTAAGGAGATGTACAGCGGCTGAGCTGTGTGGAAGCATTTTCTAAAAAACGGAGCAACATTTGGACAACAGTGATTCTAAAAATGCATCAAATCAATTGCATTTTGATTTTAGGGATTATAACAACGGTTCATTTTAGAAACAAGGAACCTAGAATCTGCTGTAACTTGGGTCGCAGGGCCCTGGGGCTATAGCAAATGCAAGGGCCCGCTTTTATTTTTTTACCTCACAAAAGTATATATATAGTTGTTGTTGTTATTGATATTATTAATAATAATTTACTAATTTATGTTATTATGTAATTTTTCACCATTTGATTAATATTTGATCATTATATTTTTCTATTTTAAAATAGGCCTGCAAGTAGGCTATACAAAATTAAGTAATGACATAATCTGAAACTTTAACTCATAAACTTTAAAGATCAAACAATGTGCAAACATCAGCAACAACAAAAAAAACATTTGTAATACTTTCTCATTTAGTGCTGTGTAACAAACACATTGAATAGGGGTTTAGCGTTAAAAGGTTTCTTTAGACCTTTAGCTGACCATAAATGCCTAATGATAGGATATCTTTAAAATCCATGCTTCTAATATCCAAAATATTGTGGTCTTTTGAGTTACAGAAGGCTAGCATCCTTATTTTATTTTTATTATAATTTTTTTTGCATCAGATTTCAGATATATTGAAATGAAAGATGAAAAGATGAAAGCCAGCGCCAATATTTCATTGCTCCATTAATAATTATTACTGTTGTTTTCATAAAAGGGGCAAAGATAACATTCATATAAAAGTTTGCTTTCTAACTGGTTAGACTGTAAAGCATAACCGAGTGTATTTACTTGAGATACATAATCCGCTATGACTGGCATTTTGCTGTAAGCGTATGCTGGTTTCTTGAGTGCAGTTGTAACATTCAACTGTTCATTCAGCATGATTCCGCCGATCCCATCTTCTGTTACTACAAGTTAATCAAAATGAAGACTGTTTAATTTTTTTCTCTACTGCAAGCTTGGTAAGCCTACATTTGGCTGGACGGTACTGTCACGGTTCAGGGATCTGTGTGTTTTTGTGTGTGCGTGTGGTGTACCTGTGTTGGTGTGAGCGTGGCTGTCTGTTTACTTTCCCCGTCAGCTGTGTGGTCACGTGGAGAGAATCATCCTATGGGCTGATTAGCGACAGCAGCTGTTTTGCGTTAGCGCAGCTATTTAAATCCAGTGTTCACGTCCCACTTTTGTCAGTCCGTTGTCCTAACTTGTGTTTGTGTCTCTAGGCTCCATTCGTATATACGCTGGTGGTGAGTCGCTACAAACCTCTCTCAGTTGTGGAGGTTATCTGCTAAGGCTATTACCTGCTTCCTGAACTGTGTCTCATGTGATCGACTATCGGCTTCCTGAACTGTGTCTCACGTGATCGACTATGAATTTCATTTGTGACTGCTACTTCCTGGTTTACTGTGTGAAGTTTTCATCAGCTGTTTACAGTAGCTGCATTGTCTCCACGAGAAGATACCACTGGCATTCTCCACCGCCTCATTCACGAACTCCGTTATATTGAGCCTTGTTGGATTACATTCTGACATTAAACTTCCTTTTATTTTACTCTCGCATTTGGGTCTCCCTGTGTATCATTACAGGAACTCAAGGTAGTGTTGAAATAAGACACTGTCCTGGTAAAATTGGGACATCTGATCACCCTAATGGGTGACTAAAACATGGCTATTCAATATTCTAATCAGGCTACAGCCACACTGAGCCCCAGTTCGGAGCACTCCAAGCACTGGTGTCACTGTTTTTGATAAATATAAGCATGAACAATTTGAGTTTTCGTTCACGCTGCAAATCAGCTTCATTCGCACGTCAAATTCACTTCACAATAAATGCAGATTTGTGTCATAGGCAGGGCTTCTTGCCCGGTGACTCTAGACCTGGATGATGGGAGCTTTCAGCAGTGCCTCTGACTGAGCCGAGCCCAGATTGATGAACTGTTAATTTGCATGTTGCCATATGACAACAACGTCCAACAGTGAATGTAAATTTCATTCATTCATTCATTTTCTTTTTGGCTTAGTCTCTTTATTAATCTGGGGTTGCCACAGCGGAATGAACCGCCAACTTATCCAGTATATGTTTCACGCAGCGGTTGCGCTCGTCCCGTGTCAGCAGGAGGATTTTCCCCCGGGACACCAAAAACAAGTGCTACGTCATAATCACACCCCTACAAGAGAAAGCTCCTGATTTCGGCTGAAGTTCAGATTTTCGTCTGGTGTGAACGCAACATAACAGTACTGAGCTCTGATTGGTCAATCGTCATTGTTTTGAATCGTCATTGTTTTGAATTGTCAAGTCAAAATGACTATAAATAGACATTTTTTATATTGAATTAGCATAATAAGTTTTACATTACACACACTATTGTTAATTTAAAGTGTATGGTGAGAGGGATGGTGGTTTTACAAAGGTATGCTTTATGTAATTTTTTTCTATAAGCGGGGATGCCGTCCCCTCATCCCCCCTCAATTCGAGCACTGCCTCCAATTAAATTGTGCATAGGAAAATCAAAACACTGATGCTTTCTAAATGCAGCAAACATGTACAGTGTGAAGCATTAAAGGTGTCCAAGAAGACACAAAATAATCACGCAAGAAGTGTGAGACTGTTTAAATGATCACCAAACGCACTACAGAATGTTACGTTTTCACACACATGAACAAACTGCATGTATTCACTCAGTGCTGCGAGAGCTTGGTTTGCGGCACCTCCTGCTGGACACTCCTGGGGTCAAAGGTCATATACATATCATTAACATTTCGTCACATTTAGGTTTTTTCCGTATGCCGAGATTTTCAACGTAGTCGAACACACACAAACACACAAGAAGCAATGAGTTTTAAACACACACACACACACACTTACACAAGAAGCAGTGTGTAGTAAACACACAAACATATGAAGTAATAAGTAGTAAACACACACACACATACACACACACAGCAGAGCTCTGGGAGTAATTAGTGTAAATGCTCAAGGGAAGCAGCAGCAGAGCTCCTCATTCTCTCCTTCTCCTAAAACTCCATAGGTTCTGACAATCAAACCCACAAACTTCAGGTTTCAGCCTGATGTCAAGCCATTGACCATCAGACCACATTGTCACCAGCTTTTGTTTAACACCCACTCTGAGGGGACGGTTCACAGAAAAAATGAAAATGACTCAACATTGACCCATCCTCAAGTGTTGAACATGAAAGAAAATATTTAGATTAATGTTGGAAACATCTATATTAGGAGAAAAATACTATAAAGTCAATGACTATTCATTTACAAGAGTCCCCAGATTATCTTCTTTTGGGTTCTATGAGAAAAGCAAACTTTTACATGGTCTGTAAAGAAGTGGAGGGTGAGTAAATAATAATAATAACTAGATGTTAAAGGTTTATGACAAACTTTATGGTTACTTGAGAAAGCCTGTTGGACGTAGTTTATTTAGTTTGAAAAAGTATAAAAGTATCAAGCTGGCCAATAGATATGTTTAAGATCCCTGCGGTCGACAATGTAACCACTTTAAAGACTGAAACAAGCCAGTAAAGAGCTTTAAAGTTGATACCTGTGTCTGTGGTTGATAGCACGATACTAGCATGAATTAGCATGTTGTTAGCATAATTCTAGCATGAATTAGCATGTTGTTAGTATGATTCCAACATAAGTATATAACTAGCATCATTCTAGCACGAATTAGCATGTTGTTAGAATGTTTCTAGCATAAATTTGCATGATTATAGCATGTTGTTAGCATGTTTCTAGCTAGAATTACCATGATGTTAGCATATTTCTAACAGGAATTAGCATATAACTAGCATAATTCTAGCATGAATTAGCATGTTGTTAGCACGATTCTAGTATGATTTAGAATGTAGCTAGTCTGATTTTCAGTGAGTTGGTGTTTCTTCAGCTGGGGGTTTTTTGCCACCCCAGCTGCCCAGGCACCCCATTTTTATCGCAAACAATTACAAAAAAATATTGTTAAAAACTAAGGGGTCTGGATACAGTACTTAAAATGTACTTAAGGGAAAGTAAAGGTACACATTTATAAAACTACTTAGTAAATTACAAGTGCTGAGAAACACTACTCAATTACAGTCATTTGAGTATTTGTAATTTGTTACTTTACACCACTGCAGGTTTCCAACATATTTCAAAATATCTTCTTTAGTTTTCAACAGCAGAAAGAATTTCAAACAGGTTTGGAATAAGTTATGGGTGAGTACCTTCAATTATCCTTTATATATCTCATTGCTATATCCTACAAAGAGAATGCAGCTGAAATTTCCAGCTAACGTGACCCAACCTTCATTATGAGCCAAATGCTGACCCCCTTTGACTGGACAACCTTAAGCATCCGTGTGAACACCGCTTTAGCTTAGAAGAACAAAGAAAGAGTGTAATTCAATCTAAATGAGACGTTTGCCTGCACTGGTTTGATGTCAGTCACTCTACACCTGCTGAGAAATAATACGCATTTTTACCGCAATATAGTCATTTGCACTGACACTGGATATGCGCACCGCTGACACAACAAACAGCATTGTCTGGAGAAGTCGTAAAATTGTACACCTGCTCTAACAAAGGCATGAGAGTCAGAGAATGGCATAAACAATGACACATACTTCACACATTCCTCTCCTTGAAGTGGCTCATGTAATATAAATGCATTTTTAGGACACCTTCTTCTAAACCCTCAAGCATGCTTTGAGCAGAAACATGAAACCTGCACAGTTTCCCACTAACACACTAACACACGTTTTATGGCTTAAAGAATCTCCCTATGGATTTTAGAAATTGTCCAAGAGGGAAATCATACTGGTCAGCAATAATACAGGATATTGACTGGAAAAGAACATGGCTTTTCCCATTTAAATATGTAATCCCAAACAAAGCAAAGAAAACTCTTTTTAAAATTCTACACAAAATATACCCAGTCAACGCATTTATTTATTGCATAGAACTTACAAATATTGTAAACCTCCTGCTGTGCCTCGTGAAGCTAAAAAGGAAGTAACTGAAAATGCAATTCATCTAAATTCCGCTAGTCCTGGCTCCATAATATAGCACATTTCTATTGACCCCAATGTTAAAATGGCTGACTTTACAGCAGAAAGAAAGGTGTTTATAGCCTAGTAAAAAGAACAATTTTGGTTCTTATAGTTAATATTACCCTTAATGACAACTGTGAGGGGGTGAATTGTTTTCTAACTCATCCGTTTAGTTCATATTAAGTTATATTAAGTCTGCATAATTGAGGGCTAGCCACTTGAGTTACAACTAGGTCTCGCTGGTCGCCATCACTTCAGCTCAGCTGATTCCGGCTGATTAGTCAAAGAACTAATGAAGATGATTTATCATTTATAATGTTCTTTAGAGCTGTAATGCACTCCAGAATCTGACAGATTGATTAGCTGTAGGCTCTAGAACAGTCGTCTGAAGCGTTGTCATACAGTGTTATACCTGGATTTCATCAATAGCCTTGCATTTAATAACACAGACTATATTTGAAGTATTTTGGAGTAATTAGCATTTTCCTCCTGTAGAGAAACGTCATAAGAACAATGTTTAGTGGCTCAATGTATTACAACAGCGTTTTTAAAAGACTAAACACTTTACTGATATGGTGTACAACCAAGCACTAGTGGTCAGAACACAATCAAGTTGCAGGTAAAGAAGTATTAAGCGTTTCTCCCAAAGAAAAGCCTGTCTAAGCAAAATGCTGGCAGGCGTCTGTAGCTCTGCTAACGCTCTGTCTCTTTGCCCTTATTTGGTTACCCTCGGTTGGAGCAATGACACACTAACAATATGGCGGCGGTTGGCCACGCCCACTTGTAGCTTCTTTTGCGTTCTTCAGAAACCTATGGGTGACGTCACGGATATTACTGTATGTCCATATCTTTTACAGTCTGTTGTAAAATCTCACAAAAGTTTTGGTCGGATTTACATAATTATTTGTTTAAATTTGTTTACAGCGAAACAATTCTTTAAATTGAAAGATATTATTTGTTGTTATTCTAGTCCCAAAAATAAAAGTGAAGAATATATATATAACTTTTGCGAAATTCTTTATTTCTTAAATCCTCTTCCTCTTAAACCTCTCAAAATAATACTGCCTACAACTATGTGTACACCTGTTCATTGTCTTCTACGTACTGCTGTCAACATTGCCAATTGTACATTGTTTTGTTTCTTTTTGCGAGTATGTTGTATTTGCACTGTCTGTATTTTGTCTGGAGCCAGCACCTAAGCTTTTCACTCATCATGTACGTGCTATTGATGATGTGACAATAAAAGTGATTTGATTTGATTTGATAATTTGCCCATTTTTTAATTGATATTGATTCCTTGATTAAAGCTTTACATTTATCTAACAACAAAGCAATCTGCAAGTTAATAGAAGCTATAATGAAAATATTATGCTTCCAGTAAGTTAGTCTTTGATGCTTTCTGTGTTTTTTAAGTTAATTTAGTACTTCTAAATAAAAAAGAAGAAGAAGAGTTTTAGTCCGCAGTGAGTAATCTAATTCTTATTTAATTACAGCTATTGTGGGAGTAATTTACGAGGATGCTATAATGCTCTTTTGAGAAACCTTACCAAAGCTTGCACAAGAATACCCTTTACAAGGTCTCGTGTCACTTCCCAGAATGCCCACAATAAATACGCAACTGTTATTCAACACTCAACTATCCAAAAAAGTTTCAATAATGTGGTACAGAACAGGGGTGATATTGAAAAAAAGAAAGTTTTTGCACAAATTAAACTCCTTTTTTTTATCTTACGTGTATAAATCTAGAGAGCTCTGCTTTAATTCTAATTTTTAAAACATATTTTTTCTCCAAACATGCCTTTTTACCTCGCTATCACTGACTGTCAAAACTAAACAGAAATGTTAACATTTTCATGTCACCAACAATTGCTCAAATGCCACTATATATATATATATATATATACATACATGTTATGTATAACGCTATTATTATTAGCAGTATTATTTATTATATGCATATTTATATTTGTTTTAATAAACACAAGTGTAGATTTGTCCATCTGTGGGGTTTTGGAGACATCTGCATCAACATATAGGGCATAAGAACAGGGCGTGTGTTTGGATATAACTCAGTTGTTTGACCACACTTCATTATTATTGTTCATTTATTCCTTTGCTGGAGATTAGAACTGAATTTAGAAATACTTTTGAACAAATCTTTGCTCTTAACAAAGGAAATTTAATATGTAGGCTAATGAATGTCTTCAGTAGAGTGAGTTTCCACCGTTTCCTTATCCCTGAGAGTAAAGGAGTAAAGCGCAAAAGTAAAGTAAAGAGAAAATAAAAAGGCTGAATGGTGGGGGCTTGTTCTGTAGAGTGTCTTTATCCTTGTGGAGATGGTCTTTTTGTCTCATTAGTGAAGCATTCAGTTTTTCCAAAGTCTGCAATGTAAAGAGCAAATCAGCCATGGTGCGACACTACTGACTCTAAAGGGAGATGAGAATACCTTTAAGATTGGTTTAATGCAAGTTATGCTTAAAACACAGCCATAACTTATTAAGAAAATAAGTACAACCCTTTAGACCATTGTTTCTCAACTGGTGGGTGGAACATTTTTAGTGGGTTGTGGAGTGTGTGGTTAAAAAAAACATTAACTTGTAACTAATTTTGCTTATACTGGACTTTTATTTTGTTTTGTTTATTTTGTTATTTTATTTTTATATTTCGCGACAACAGTTCTGTTTAGTTCATGGTAACTGAACCTTTCCTCACCCTAACCACTGTTTACAGTGTGTCGTTTTTACTTTGTAATATTTCTATAATTTGACACATTTTGTAAAATGACAGCAATAATATATTGTTTATTTGTAAGTCTTGGGGATTTTCTTATGATTTATCGTCACTACTGGTTGAAAAAAAAAAACTAATTAATTATAATTATTATAATTATATTATAGTTCCTAAATATTTGGGTCGCGGCTTGATGACCATGTAAAAAAGTGAGTCCGATGGCCAAACCAGTTGAGAACCACTGCTTTAGACCATGCACCAGGGCACAATTCATATTTTTCCATCCTTAAAATAGCAAAAGTGGATTCATAATTGCCCGTACTGTTTGCTTTTTGTTTTTGTACCATGCGCTTTAGACTTTGCGCTTAGATTGTTAGAATAGAGCCCTTTGATTGATATTCTCCCTTTGTACGTGTCATCAGAAGGGGAAAGCTCTGTTTTTGAATCTGCTATGCTGACACACAGGCATTTGTAGATCCACCCACTTTTGAAAAGAGCTAATTTAAAAAATCTCATTTGAATATAAAGCAACAGTCACCAAAACGCCACAATTAGGATTAAAGCCTAAAAGAGTCAGAGAGTTATAAGACATTATTTGTGGGGTATTTTGTGCTAAAAATTCACACACACGCTCTAAGGACCCCAGAGACTTATTTTACATTTTGTAAAAAGGGGCACAATGGATCTCCTTTAAAGGGCACTTATTTTATCCCTTTTTCAAGATTTAAGATAAGTCTTTTGTGTCTCCAGAATGTGTCTGTAAAGTTTCAGCTCAAAACACCCATCAGATTATTTATTTTACATTTCAGAATGTTGTAATTTTCTGCTCTGAACGCACTTTAGCTGTTTTTGTAGCCTGTGCCTTTAATGCAAGTTCTCCCCGTCCACTGTTCCCACATGTCTGTCAGAATGTGCCTCAATATCCAGCTGCGTCAGATAAACAGCACAGTGACAGACATGAAGGAAGCAGTCACGTTTATGAGAAATACTACAGTAAGAACTTTAACAATGATTATTTTTTTGATGTGGAGTTGCAACGTATCACACACAATGGCGTTACATAGTTCACGCATACACACAGCACACATTTAACTTTGCACTGGTTTTGCACACAAATATGACAGGACACATGTTAATATCCACTGCTATATGGATATCCGTTATGTTAATGTACAAAATAAACCCGATTTAACGTCCACAAACCAAGATTGATTCGGTTGTGGACACACTATACCTACACACAGTTCTGTCCAAACAACTTACAAAGGATGAATTTCATCATGGGTGCCCTTTAAATTTTGATCTTATGAAACAAAAACAACCTTACTATGATATGAAAAACACTGCAATTGACCGTTGCTTTTTCATTGTTTAAATAATATGTTTTAGCCATTCTTTATTTATTTTTTAATGATATGAATGACCAAACCCTTCGCATTGTTTTCGAAGTACCGAAAGGACTTACTAATGTTTTAGATTCTACATAATAATGATTTAATTGAAGGGGATAACTGTGTTAAATGCATTAGTAATCAACAATAACATTCACAATAAAAAATATTTTCTGTTCTTTTATTGCATCCCAAATCAAGGTAAAGAAACTATGGGCAAACCCAATGGCTGGGTAACATTTTTAGATGAAATATGTATCATATTTGCTGAGTTTGTAAAACAAATCTAAGCTAAACATATTTCATTTTGTGGTTTTCACTGTCAGGTTTTACAGTGTAGTTATTTAATCAAAAATTTGGGTAAAGTTACTTTGACTTACTTAAAAAGAGTAACGATAACTCATAAACTGATTATATTCAGCTGAACTCAAACTATTATGAATCAATTAATTCTGTTTTATGCATTAACTCTAATGTTAGAAACAATACCAAACCATTCGAATAGCTATATAGTTGTTTGGATTTAGTTTGTTCTATTAACTGAACTTGAAATGTTTGAGTTACTAATCAGGGACGGGCAAAAAAACATTGAAATGTATTTTAAAATAAAATACCAAATACCTCAATTTTACATGTATCAAAATAACCCAAAAAATACAGCAGCCACAACAAGTATCAAAATAAAATACTGTATTTTTGTATTTTGGAAATACTACAAAATACTTTTACAAGGGAGGATGAAATTTCTTTACTGTAAAAAAATCCAACTTACAAATTGTTAACTCAGTTTAAAATTGTAAGTTAGGTAGGCATATTTTTGAACACAGAGTTGAATTCACTCATAAAAATTATTTAACTGCATGTTTGGAACTGTTAGTTCAATCAAAGTAAAAAAATCAGTTAAGGAGACTCTAAATTTTGATTTATCCATATCTTCAAAAAATAAAAAGTTGAGTTAACTTAAAATTTTAAAGCAAGTGGGTGCAAAAAAAATTTGAGTTTGAACCAGCGACCTTCTTGCTACCGACTCCGTCACCGTCACCGTGCACTGTATAAAAGTGCTACACTCACAAAGTTGGATTTATATACTTTAAATAATTGCAATCTAGTTTATTTTATTTGTTTTATCCCAAAAAATATAAATTTGCTTCCTCTTTACTTAAAATATATCAGTTTTTACATAACAGTTATTTTTGAATAAAAGTATTGCAATTTATTTGAGTAGATTTGTGTATGTAGTTTTTGTGTTCAATAAATGTTATAAAAGTGAGTTGACACAGACAATTTATTTGAGTAGACGTTTGTATGTGTTTTTGTGTACAAGGAATGTTATAAAAGTGAGTTGACACAGTCAATTTATTAGAGCAGCTGTAGACGTGTGGCAGGTCTGTTCATAAAACGTGATTTTAATAATTTGGCGGTACCCCTTTTTCATTGCCCGGGACTTTGCAAGCACATGCAGCATCTTCTGGTCGACTCGGCGCTAACTGCTCGCAGCAGCGGATCTGATTAACACGGTAAGTTGTAAATTTAGCCAAATGATTGGTAAAGTCATGCTAAACGGCTGACTTCGCTAGGCAGGTGAGGTTTTAGCTTTGCAAAGTGTAATGTAACGTCAGGTAGCTCTCACATGGAAAGCTAGTTGGCTAACGAGTAACATATGCTTGTTTATGCTAACGCTAACGATTAAAAGTGATAGTATAAATGGTGAAAGTTGTTTTAAAACACTTTGTAGCCATAACAAACGTTACAGAACTTATTTACAAGGTCTCTGGTGGGCGGTTGAGTTGGTGTGGGTGAAGTGTGCTAGCGCTAACTTAGCTAGCTCACCTTCTAAGTTATTAACATTAGGCATGGATATTAAATTCAGAAACGTATGCAACAATTAGTTAAGTAGTGGTGTAAATAAGAGAAAGTGATGTTTGTGATTTAATCCATAAGTTTTTTTTTTAATGCTGCATAGTGAATACATTAAAGATTTTTAATTTACTTTAACTTAAATTACATTTTCTATAGCTATATTTTATATATATATATATATACACACACATAAATACATATACACCACACAACTAAAAGGTTTTAAATGTGTATCATAAAAATGTTTATTAAATTAGGAGAAAGTCAATTAAATGTGGCTTCAGAAAAGTGTGTTTTGAAATGCAATGTAAACCTCAATGTGATATGTTAAATGGTAATGTATTTATTTATTTATTTATTTAAATTTGCATTATGACATGTGAAAAGTTTGGTGCAAAATGAAGATGACAATTAAATTATATACAGACATTTATATGTGCCATTTTTTAAACACAGTTTTGATGTGTAAATTACATCCACATTGTAATGCTTTTATTAAGCTGCAAAAATAAATTGAAAATGTAATTCCCAAATTTAATTAATTATATAACAGGCAACCAAAATGTCATACACTGAATAAAATCAGTTTTCTTTGCAATTTGATCATTATAAACACCTGAAATAATGTAAGTACACAATAACCCATATAACTTTTTATTAAACAGAATTTTAACGAAGGTAAATTTGAACTGATAAACTAAGGTGTTTCATCCATGTATCA
>CAIGQQ010033438.1:711754-741064 GCA_903798035.1 Danio albolineatus
ACAGGTTTACTCACCTTTTATAAGTCAACTAATCGCTTTAAAATCAACAGGTTTAATAACTTTTTATAAATAAAGTCAACTTATCGCTTTAAAAGCAACAGGTTTACTCACCTTTTATAAGTCAACTAATTGCTTTAAAATCAACAGGTTTAATAATTTTTTTATAAGTCAACTAATCGCTTTAAAAGCAACAGGTTTACTTACCTTCTATAAGGCAGCTAATCGCTTTAAAATCAACAGGTTTAATAACTTTTTATAAGTAAAGTCAACTAATCGCTTCAAAAGCAACAGTTTTTTTCACTTTTTATAAGTAAAGTAAATTAACCGCTGTAACAGCAGCAAGTTAACACACTTATTTTAAGTGAAGTCAACTAATTGCTTTTAGAGCAACAGGTTTACTCACTTTTTATAAGTAAAGTCCATTAATCACTGTAACAGCAACAAGTTTACTCACTTATTTTATGTGAAGTCAACTAATCGCTTTAAAATCAACAGGTTTACTCACTTTTTATAAGTCAATTAATTGCTTTAAAAGCAACAGGTTTACTCCCTTTTTAAAGTCAACTAATCGATTTAAAAGAAAGGTTTACTTACCTTTAAAAAAGTAAATTCAACTGATTGCTTTAAAAAGCAACACACTGTTAGCCCGGATTTCATGTCTAATTATGCAGTTTAAGTGCAAAGTACTTAAATAGTTTAATATTTGGTTCATTACTAAAACATTTTAAGTGAATTCTACTTTTTTTGTAGATAAAATAGACTAATGTTTTAAAAGTTTTTGACTGATCACGCCCCGCCCCCAACCTGATTTACTGTTCAAGTCAGACTACGCCATTTTGTTGCAGTTGCAGCAAGCAGGTGATATCAGACTTCTGGTGAGTAGAATGCAAACATTTTATCCAGTTTTCATTTCTGGCTGTTTGTGAATACCGGAAAACACTGTTTTAAGTATGTTTCGCTTTAAATGCGCGGGTCCTGTTTAAACCCTTGCCGTGTGTATGTGGCATGTGAGCTCGCTAGTTAACCTGCAAGATTTTCACCTCTGAGTGGTGGACACGATCCCTCTTAAATATATGTTTGTGAAGCGTGTTCCGCGGACGATTTACTGCGCAAAAAAAACATGCTTTAATCGAGTCGTGGCACTTTCACTTTACAACAAGCGTTTGTTTTCACACGACACAAATTCAAAGTTGGTGCGGTTTCATTTGTTTGCATGGTTGACATGGAAACGGCGCCAAGTCTGAATTCTCGTGAGGCGATTACACAGCGCAATTTCAGCTGTGTGTTATCGCCTTTTTTCCCCCGAGCTGATTATTTGCGGTCATAGAGCATACTTTAAACAGTCCATGCTATTTAAAGCTTTTAATACAGTATTGCCACTGGTTTAGGGTAAACACTGTCCTGTTCAACACATTTCAGGTTGGTCACATACAGTATGCTGTGGTTTCAGAGGAGCAGAAAGGACGTAAGGACAATCATAAGTTAGTTTGGTGAGTGAAATTGAACAAACTTTTAAATTTGTTTAATTTTATTGCAGCCATTGTTTGAATAGAATAAGCTGAATGAATGTTTAATGCAATTATAAGTAGATGCATTCTAACAAAGTTTTATTTTGTTTCAGATGAAGAAAGGCATGCATTGGCAACGTAAGTATTGTATTTTTAACTGTGAATAAAGGATTATAGACTGACAAATGGAAACTATATGCCAGAATTGTTCTGTTTCCTTGTTTGCAACAGGAATTTTTTTTTATTAAAAAAAATAATAATAATTTATTGCCTTAAAAGAGCACATTTATATTCACACCAATCTTGCTCAACTGACAAATGCAGATGCACCAGTTATGTTTAGCAGTATGTCATGTGGCTTTGCTAGGGTATTGTTCTGTAAAAGTAAATCATAAAGTCATGTGCTCTTAACAAGATTGTAACTTTCAAAGCACACTGGACTAAAATACACAAGGAACATAACTGTTTTGTTTTTCACTTGTTTTATATTTCAGGTTTATTTCAACTTCAATCAAGTGGTGGGCAAAAATCTCACAGAGAGCTTCCATAAGGGTCTTAAAATTACTCTCCAAATTTGATGAGCATCTTCAGGAAAAGGAACCATGTTGCTGGTCAGCTTTTGGCTGAGCTCTTACGTCAGACAAAGGTGGGGTTTTTTGTCTACATGAGTCTACATATTGCCTATTTTCATCATCTCTTTTATTCTGTCTTTTTAACTAGTTATTTAACTAGTATCTTCATATTTGCATTCTTTTTTCTTTCAATAGGATGTCTCTCACGAGGACCCATACTATCAAGTTTCCACAGGAATCGTCTGCATCAGTGAAAAAAGTCCACAGCTTAACCCATCCAGAGTGTTCATCATCTTTCATCATTCATACAGACCTGCCTCGAGCCTTCTGTTGTCTTCTCGGACCCATTTATCCCCTGCTCTTAAATTAGACAAAGTCTCATCCTGCTGTTACAGTGTAAAGGTCAGCTAACAGTTACAGATCTTCATAATAATTATAATTATTAATTATTTCTCATTGTATTGTGAAAAAAGACCCAAAATTACAGTTTGTTCAGTACATTCACTTGTATGTAAGCAGTATACATTGTGTTCTACTGTATGTTTATGTGTTTAAAAGGATAGTTCACACTAAAATTGAAATTGTCATCTTTTACTCATCCTTCACTTGTTCCAAACATGTTTGAGTTTCATCCTTCAGTTGAACAAAGATATTTTGAACAAAGCTATAAAAAAATAACCACTTAACTTGAGGGTGAGTAAATTTCCATATTTTTGGGTGAACTATCGCTTTAAGTCCAGATGATAAAACAAGCTTTCATGTTCTTGGGGGTATTAACAACACATTTTGTGAGCATTTAAAGCTGGGGTCAATGTTATTAGCTCTTGTTTGAGTAGATGCACTTGAGAGTAAAGTAGGTAAACTGATTTTTAAGTTGTATTGCACAGCATTTGCATTGTTTTGTTGTATTTTGAAAAAAAGTTTAAATAAAAACAACCCTGTGTATTACTTTTGTGTGTGTATTTTATTGCACTTAAAAAAGATAAGTGAAGTAAACTGACACTAATTAAAAGCATTAAGTATATTCAACTTATAATACATATTAGAACAACTCTTATCTTTTAAGTAGAGCTTACTCAAATTTTTTAAGTATCCATTACTTAAAAATTTTAGGGCAACCAGTTTCCTCAAATTTTTTAAGTAAACTCAACTTATCCGGGCTTAGAGTGCAGGTTTACTCACATTTTAAAGTCAACTAATTGCTTTTTAAGCAACAGGTTTTCTTGTTTGTTTGGTTTTTACGTAAAGTCAACTATTTGCTTTAAAAGCAGCAAATTTAGCAAATTTTTAAAGTAAAGTCAAATGATCACTTCAAAAGTAATGAGAAAACTTTTTTTAAAGTCAGTTAATTGCTTTAAACCCAAAGGTTACTCATTACATTAGTCATTAAGTGATGCCAACTTGTTGTTTTATACAGTGCACATGCAATTGTCATGTTTGCAAGGCATTGCTTACGTCATAGGTCCACTTTTCTGTGCTGTAGGGTCCAGCTGGAAAAGTCTATTATCTGGATTTAGATGTCCTCGAGACCAAGTGTCATGTCCTCAGTCCCAAATCATGGAAGAAGTGTGCTGTAAGACCCTTCATGGAAACAGTAAGACAGCTTCAGCTTCTGCTTAAAATCTGTTATTGAACATTTTAGAGAATAATAGAAAGGGATTTGTTAATTGACAGTATAATAGTGTTAATTGTCTTATTTTCAGAAATAAAGGTACAAAAGCTGTGATTTTTTATGCATTATTGTACCTTTTAGAAGGTTACCATCCCAATCACAGCATTTGTACCTTTATTTTAGAGATCATTTACTATGAATTTATACAATGAATGTATTTAAAAATAATGATACATTATATACAATTTAATATGAACTTATCTAATTGTAGTTTGGAAATCAGATGCACAGCCGAATCATCCTGAGCTCTTTGTAAAAATGCTTAGATGTGTGTTAATTTTATTTCATTTTTGTTAAATAAATCAAAAGAAAAAACAAAACAAAACAAACAAAAAACATTTTACAAGTGGAAGTTGATAGATATAAAATTCTAAAACATAAAATAAAACGTTGAACAAAATGTTGGAAACAAAAGAAAGCGTTTAAAGCAGAGATGCCTAAACTAGGGCCAAGGTTGGCCCATGGTAACCTTTAAGTTGGCCCACCATCCCATCTGAGAAGATACTGAGAGATTAAATCTAATGTAATCAATTTTTTGGTTTGTTTTACTGTTAAAAGCTAATTGAAATGAAATGTTTCGATTAAATGTTGTAAATAATCAGATTTAGTTGAAAAGTACATACTTGATGGATAGAAAACAATGCAGTGACTTTGGTGAGCAAGTCAAGGCAAAGGCAGATTATGTTATATTGCATTAGTTAAAAAGCGTTAAAAAGGGTCATATTTTGGTCTTGGGGGTCTCCAACAACAGGCTAATATGCATGCATGGTCAAAAAACACTTTCATTGTCTTATAAGCTGCATTTATTTTTACCTCATTATCCCAGCGACTCCTATATGAATCGTTCAGCGATTCATTTGTTCCCAAACCCCTCCTTAGCGTGATGCCAAACTGCACTGATATGACCGATGTCCCAGTCTGTTGCTAATGAACGACATCATTCAGCGTGAGAGAATGCGAATGCCCACCACGGCTTATCAATACTGAAGTAGTCATATTGTGTGTGTGTGTGTGTGTGTGTGTGTGTGAGCATATCTGCTAACACTCGTTTTTTCCGGGAGTCGCCCATATTTCAGACACCTCACCCCCGAATCTAATCCCCCGGTCTCCCAGCACATTGCTCTATTCTTAACTATAAGTAAAAACAACGACACACATTCAGTATTAGTGCACACAGCGGCAAAAGCTAAACCATTATGAAACAGGGTGTGTGAGAGCTGATGTAGCCACAGCAAAAACAAACAGCAGAGGAACACGAGCTCACAAACGCATTAATCTGTAAACAAAGCGACACGCGTCGCGTTTACAACATGCTTTTAGACGCGATATGGGAATACAAGTTAACCAGATACACTACAAGCGGTTACAAGTTACAAAACACAGTTAAATGCATCATTTACAAGCTGGAGAAAACAATGATGCAACTGATTTAATCACACTCACTTGTTGGATAGCAGGCCAGGGAAATGTCCCGCTGTTCCCTATGGCTAGTCCGCCCCTGCATACATCAAGTCTTTTCTGATTATTCCTTTAATAAACGTTTGACGAATCCTCCGTTGTAAGCTTATAGATTTCAAAAGCACTCCTTAAAAGAAACAGTCTCATCTGTGGTTCATTTGCACACTTCCTATAATATCCAGCTAAGCACAGTGCTCTTCTCTGTGTTGCCAGATGTAGCTGACTTATTCCAGTCCAAACCCTATCTAAAAGGTTTTTACCTGCACAATCAAATTCAAAACCGCCCAATATGGCAACCTTTGCTTGTCGCTGTGGTTTGTGGGCGGGGTTGGTGGTTTCAAATCTCCCGGGGCTGCGCATGCACAAATGGGCGGGGCTTATGTTTTGTGTTCACGTCATGCCGAAACTCGTAAGCACGCCGACTCGTTTGAGGAACTATGAGTCGACTCTTTTATGGATGAACCAATAGTTGCACTGTGCACTTTCAGATTTAAGCCTTAGCTGGACATTTCACTTCACCCAGAGCTGTGTTACACACTGCATACAAGCTCATTTTCAAAAACCCATAATATGGGCTCTTTAAATACCATAAAACAAATTAGGGCGACGCAGTGGCGCAGTGGGTAGTGCTGTCGCCTCACAGCAAGAAGGTCGCTGGTTTGAGCCTCGGCTGGGCCAGTTGGCATTTCTGTGTAGAGTTTGCATGTTCTCCTTACTTTCGTGTAGGTTTTCTCTGGGTGTTCCGGTTTCCCCCACAGTCCAAAGACATGCGGTACAGGTGAATTGGGTAGGCTAAATTGTCTGTAGTGTATGAGTGTGAATGAGTGTGTATGGATGTTTCCTAGAGATGGGTTGCAGCTGGAAGGGCATCCGCTGCGTAAAACATGTGCTGGATAAGTTGGTGGTTAATTCCGCTGTGGCGACCCTGGATTAA
This sequence comes from Danio albolineatus, assembly GCA_903798035.1. Taxonomy (NCBI): domain Eukaryota; kingdom Metazoa; phylum Chordata; class Actinopteri; order Cypriniformes; family Danionidae; genus Danio; species Danio albolineatus. The sequence continues at coordinate 717,899 of CAIGQQ010033438.1, forward strand.
GGGACTAAGCCGAAAAGAAAATGAATGTTTGAATGAAATAAATGAGAAAATTACTCATAGCACTGTAATGTAATATAGTTTTATATATTAACCTTCCACCCATGGCTCTTAATGTTTTTGGCCCTTTACACAAAAGAAGTTTGGGCATTCCTGGTTTAAAGGCTTTAAACAGCTTGAGGGAAAGTAGATGGTGAGTATTTTCTCATTTTCATGATGAAATATCCCATTGTTCATCAGGTGTTTTTATTATGTGTGAGAGAATGTAAGATTGCTGTTTTGGTTACATGTTCTTCTTGTGTTGTAGCAAATCTCTGGCAACTGTAACACTACAGTACTTCACACACCAGAGGGTTTCTCTTACCTTTACAGCTATGACTGCACTCTTGTACCAGGTGAACCATTTTTTCATTTTTTTAAGAGTTACAAATGAACCCTCCTGTTGTCCTAAAATTCTCTATACACCGTTCAGCCTTCACAAAACCTACTAAAAACTAAAGCAGTACATTAATTTCAATCCTCAAATATATTTTGCATGAAGGAACAACCATATCGTAATTACAAAACTTATCATACGCACTATAAGTGTTTAATCAGTGGAGAACACTTGTTTTCGATTAGAGTAAAAGGTGTATTTTCTAATGCTAATTGTACCTGCATATGGGTAAAAAGTTAGCAAGACAGTATCCATAAGTTAAAGCATCAGAATCTTTTTTATTTTTTTATTTTTTTATTAGAGTATGCAAGAAATACACAAAATGAAACATCAGAATCTTATTGTGTGTCGGTATTTTTGGTGTGTACATTTTTTTTTTAAGCTGGTGAGTCAAAATTGACTCGTAAGACAAGCCTAAATGTGTACAGCATTCAAAAAAATAGAAAAAAGAAAATAATTTATTTTTCTAATGTTGGGGACATTTGAGAAAACCACATTTCAAGATGAAAAAAACAAACGTTATTTAGGGTTTTTTCTGCTGTTAGAATGGCGCACAAGTCACTGTTGACCCACAGTTTAACAAGAGGGTTAAAAACTAATTTCAATCTGTTGTTTACACATTTTATTAACCCAGTTGAACGTTGTCCAATATAACAAATTTAGCGAAAGTATCAGTGTCATTAGCTTTAGTTCAGTGGTTCTCAAACTGTGATATGTGTAGGCTTCCTTCTAATGTTAAAAGTGAACACACTTTTAACCCTTGCGATCTTATTGATTTTAATAGGTGAAACCTTTTTAATTCCCAATGTTTGTTATGTATTCATTTGAAGCTAATTTCCTCTCCCTATTTGTAAGGGTTGTTGGGGGCGTATCCCGTATTTTTAAATCGCAATGTTGACAGGTATGTTTTAATCACTTGCTTTTCTGACACAAAAGTCTACTCCAAAGTCTAAAGTGCAGTAAACGGGTCTAATTTCTAATCTAAGTATGTAAATTCAAATCATAATTAAATACAAGATAACGTTTAGATTTCAAAGATATATGTTGCATGTGTATATGACTTATTTGTATATTTTAAAAATGATCAAAACAAGTTTATACATGAATATGATGACATATAGCCTATATTTATGAGGTCCAAGGAACATTTACAGGTTTTGATGAATAGGCTACAATATGATAATACTTTACATTTAAGTACCGCAGTTTTCTTTTATTTTTTAAGTACAGTGCCATTTTAAATTACCCTCTAAAAGAACATTTTAATTTAAACGTTGACAGTTTTTTTTTTATTATTATTTTTTTTTTACCTGTAAGCACAGCGCGCTGTTAATCCTTAAACTATTCAGAATGTTTAAGGTGGTTGACAATAATAAATATACTTAATAAGAAAAATTAATCTACCACGTTTTTAAACTGCACAGTGCTGTAGCAGCTTAGTTAGCAAACTGCAAAACCCTACTACGCTACTGTACTTCAATACCGGTTATTATGGTGGTACTTGTTGGGACTGTTTTTTTCTGAGGTGGTAATTGGTGAAAAAAGTTTGAGAACCACTGCTTTAGATCATATAATGTATATTTGTATCTACAGGACTCTATTGCATTATATCTCTTGTTCCAGAGTTTAGTAGCTAAAACTGAAAAAGATCTGCTGTGTGCTGTCGTTTTTGATATTCGTGTTATTATCAAGTGACTTAACATAATGAGCAAGAAGTGCTAGAGTTTCATTTGCAGTGAAATTTGTCTTGAACTCAAGCTGCACATTTGTCTTGAACTTAATCCATACATAACAATAGACAAAACATAACGATAGAAGTACCGGCAGTAGACATTTAAAAGTACCTTTAAGGTCATTTACAATTTAAAATGGCAGAGAAGAGGTTTATACATGTTGGGATTACATGAAGGAACGAAACAGAAGATAAAATTGTCCCTTAGTAAAATACATGAATTTTTGGAAGCTCAGAATGAACGATGTTATTAGTACTCAGTAGCAAATACTAAGCTTTTTTTAAAAACAAGGACCACAATAAAAAATGAAAGTCTGTGGAAAATGGAAGATGGAAAATGGAAGACTTTAATATGCCATAATTGACAAACAAGTTTCTTGTTATCTGCATCTCTCCTGATTCATCTATTTAAACTCTTGATGTTTCTTTCTCTCACTCTCTTCATAATGTTTTGCTTTTCTTCCACGAGATCCCCCAGAGAAGTTACGGTTGACATGTCCGGATTGTCCTCTTCTGCTGCCGGTAAACGGGGTTGAAGCTGTCGCCGCAGCCAGGACAGCCCTCCTCAAATACAATACACAGAGCACACTTCCAGCCAGCCTGACAGTGCACACCATTACCAGAGCCTCCCAGCAGGTTACAAGACAGCAATTTCTCATTTCTACACTTTAGTTTACAGAGAGAAACATTATTTATTAACAGTTGTTGTTTACAAATGAAAAATCACTAATAATATTAATAATAATAATAATAATAATAATAATAATAATAATAATAGTAATAATAATAATTATATTAATAATTATCACTTAATAATAATCTTTCAGCCTTACCCTGCTTCATACTACCATGATAAGTAGTGTTGAATACTTTACTCATCCATCAACATGATTTCTGCAGAAGTCCTGTAACTCCCATGACTGCACATTCTGGTAGCCAAAACCACTAGAAAAGGCCAAAAGCTTCCCACACTTGCGAGACCTGGGGAAAGAAGAAAGGAGAAGGAAAAAAAGAGGAGAGACAGAGGGCTCTATTTTAACGATCTAGATGCAAAATCTGAAGCCCAGGGTGCAAAAGCATTATGGACGTGTCCGAATCCACTTTTCATTCATTCATTCATTTTCTTTTCGGCTTCGTCCCTTTATTAATCCAGGGGTCGCCACAGCGGAATGAACCGCCATCTTATCCAGCATTTGTTTTACGCAGCGGATGCCCTTGCAGCTGCAACCCATCTCTGGGAAACATCCATACACACTCATTCACACTCACACACTATGGACAATTTAGCTCACCCAATTCACCTATACCACATGTCTTTGGACTTGTGGGGGAAACCGGAGCACCCTGAGGAAACCCATGCAACCACGGGGAGAACATGCAAACTTCACACAGAAATGCCAACTGACCCAGCCGAGACTCGAACCAGCGACCTTCTTGCTGTGAGGCGAACCTGCTACTCACTACTCCACCGTGGCGCCCAAAACAGCATCGGTCGAGGGCCTCCCAGTAGCCCCGGAGGGACCTTCTCCCCCGGTACCCGAATCCACTTTGTGAAGTTTATTTAGAAACTAATTTCGAGAGGATCAAGTGCTTATGATTGCTTGCCGCTGGTCCTGCATTATTCGATTTAGGATTCACCAATCAGACGATTCCTAAGCCACTATAATTACCCTAAGTTCCATATCACAGCCATCTTCGTTTTGAAGAATCCCCCCTTCCACCCCTACTCCTCCTCCTTTCCTAGATGGGTGGCACGGTGGCCCAGTGGTTAGCACTGTTGCCTCACAGCAAGAACACCACTGGTTCTAGTCCTTACCAAGTCAGCTAACGTTTCTGTGCAGAGTGTGCAGAGCACAACCCTGTGCTAACGTGAGTTTCCCCCGGGATCCCCGGTTACCTCCCACCATCCAAAAACATGCAACTTAAGTTAATTGACTAATCCAAATCAGCACCATAGACATGCTGCTAGTAAGTAGTTATCTTTTAAGAGCAATTACTATCTGTTTATGTCACGTTTAAGTAATAATCAAATGCAACGGATCCAGATGCAAGTGAATAATTTATTAACAGAGTGAAACGGAAGACAAGCGTAACAGGAGCGTAGAGCCAGGACTAGACACAGGGGCCACCACAGGAATTTCCAGGAGAGAGAGAGAGAGAGTCCAAACCGATCCTGGCGAGACACAAAATACACATGAACGTGGTGTAACGAACTGACACAGACGTCCTGGTTCTCCGCTCTAATATAGCGGAGCTAAGTGCCATCAGCTGAAACCACTGATCCCCGCTGATCACGTGATGTAAACAAACGCGTCTAGATCACCGGGAGTTAAAACACTGACACATGTGACAACAAAAAACATGTAAGACAGAGCGCATGCATCTGACAATCGTGACAGTTTATTAGCTACTACAGCGGGGGACTTCTCAAGATCTACCTGAGCTCAAACTCCCCTCTCATCCTGCAGAGGGGAGGGAGCCCCAGGCTCGAGGATCTAATGAGCTCAGGGCATTCTCCTTGGACAGCATGCTTTATAATCAATCATTAGCTAAGTGTGAACTCTTGAATGCTATTTTAAGGACGGAAAAACACGCTCTGCGACGCATGGTCTAACAGGGTTGAGTTTAGCCTCTTAATGATTTATGGGTGTGTTTTGAGAATAAACCAATTAGAGTCTCATCTCCCATTCCCTTTAAGAGTCAGTTGCATCGCGTCATGGCGCATTTGAAAAAGAATGAACCTCCTCCAATAGGCCTTCACTTTCTCTTTCTCTCTTTTGTGGATAAGGAAATGGTGTTGTACGCACAGACATCTATCAGCCTGCATAATTATTTGGTTTGTTAAGCACAAAGATTTGTTTCAAAACTATTTTTAAATTCAGTTCTAATTTCCAGCAAAAATAAATAAATGAACAATATCCAAACACACATGATAAAACCTGACAGGTAGACAAATCTAAGCTTGTTTTTAATAAAACAAATATAAATATAATAAATAAAAATAAATACTAGTAATAATAACATTATACAAATGCAAGTTGTCATGAATATAAATTTTTTAAAAAGCCCCCCGAGATGAAGAAGGCATGGATGTAGTGGTTTTTATTTTTATGTAGAAAGTAATAATTATTGTAACATTTTCATCCTTTAATTCTTTTTCATTTGTAAAGATATTTGCGTATTGCTGTACATCCTGTGAGTATTAAGCAGTGTAAGCAAGGCTCACAACTAACACGCTCTGCGCAGGAGTTTAGAACTGCCTTTAGCTGGTGTATTGCGCAGTCTATTTTAGTTCCTCAAAATAGCAACACGCCAGCAATGCGTCTTAACACACCTCCTTTTCAGATCAAAATGCCTATGGGCGCACATATGAGCACAAATGCATTTGCTATTTAAACAGCGTGGCGCACAATGTCTTAATGACACTTGCGTCGAGCTGAAACTAGCCGCGCCTTGCGCCAGGTGTATGATAGGGCCCAGAAGTGACAGAGAGAGGGGAGAGAGGAAGGGAAAAAGAAATTGGGGTTTGGTTCAGACACGTTGGCACTCGGTCCTCAACCAGCTGAGAGATCCAACGATGTGCTGGGAGCCCTGTGAAAGAATCTTTCCACCCGTCTGTCTTCTGGTGTCCAGTGGCAGTTCTTCTGGCTGGTGGCACTTCTTGTCTCCTGCTCTGCCCCATGCTGGAGTCTGGCAGCAGGCAGCCTCACCAGCCTCTGGCCACCCCGGCCTTCTCACTCACTTGGGTTGACTCCCAAACATTCGCCCTCCCTCAAAGCGTTGAGGGTATCTGGACAATGTGTCCCTACTTCTCCTGGATTTTTGCACCAGGGTAACAAAGTTACTGGTCACCTGGTCATCGGGGTGGAGGAGAACCATCAAACTTAATGTTTAAAGCAAATAAGGCAAAACATAAAATGTCTGGGCCTGGTACTCCCTCTTCTTCCACTGCTGTCTCTTCTTTTTTTTTATAGTCCAGAGCTCCTCCTTGGGACTCGAGGCCAGTGTAAGGCACAGGTACTTCTCATTGTCACTCAAGCCCTACCCTCATTCCGCTCCCACAGCTCTCGGGCCTGCCCACTCTCCACAATGACACTGCACGAAACAAGCTACCATACATGTCGGTCGCATGAGCTTTTTGATGGTCTCAGGTCAATGAAAGCTATAGTCCAGATCAAATGAAAGATTTTTAAAAGTCACTGCATCGTGGACAGCAAAAAATGAGCCCATAGCATCTTAAATGGCTGACTAAAGGCCCCAAAAAAGAAATGTAAATTGATATTGACACTGCCATGATCAGGACAGAAAAAGCACTATAAAAGCACTTTATACCACTGGTGTTTTCATTCTTATGACACACTTGTGTACGACTTGATATCCAACTAATTCGAATGCTGCGTGATGACAGAATTTCTTTAAGGGTGCTTTCACATCTGTGGTTCAGTTTATTTGGTCCAGACCAAGGGCAACGAATGATACATTGTAGCATTTTTCTGCCGTTTTGGGTCCTTTTCACACCACACTGATTGCTTTGGTCCGAACCAATTGAAACAAACCTAAATGCAGTCATGTGACAAAATCCACATCCCTCATTGGCCAGATGTTATTTAACGTATTTCCTAAATTGCTTTTCGATTGGTCAGAATTAACATCGAACTCCCGCAAGTAAACAAACCAGCAGACACAAAATGTTGCTGCACTGGCTGATTGTATCACTGGTCATAGTATTCTATATAGTTTTTATGCATCATTTTAGACAAACTATACATTTCGAGAATGAAGCGCAGCTGAGGCTGGAAAACAATGTTTTAATGCATTGCAATCGGTGAAGGCATTAGAAGGAGGCATGATAAATTTAGCTAAACTGCGACATGGTCATTTTCCGGAAATATTACCAATGATCCATCAGGTAATGTTTTTCCCTCTATCTCTGCTTAAAACTGTTGATAAAGCACCGTCAACAAATATTTTTCCTCCAAACCCCATAAGATGGGACAGCGCATCGGACTACGGCAGCTGGATTAGTCCAAAAAGGCACAGTACTTTTTGCGGATGGTTCTGTTTTAGTTCGGATCATGTTCTCACCACAAATGAACTACTCCAGGGTTTGTTTGAAAGTGTACCGAGACCACCTCTTCAAGTAGGCTTTTTTGGTCCGCTTTTGGTGCACACCCGAGTGCGATTGTTACATTCACACCTGCCCAAACATACCGCACCAAGGGGGAAAACGAACTCTAGTGCAATTCAGCCAAAGTAAATAAGGCAGGTGTGAAAGCACCCTAACACACTGCACTGATCCTTGCCTTCACCAGAATAAATGAATCTTCTCATATTTGGTTTCTTAGAGCACTCCTCTTCCTGCTAGTTATGTGGAGTTCACCGTTCAGGAATGTTCAGAACTTCATTGTGAGCCAGCACGCGAAGGAAAAGAGGTGAGATTCCTCCTAAATGAAGTTCACCAACAGTTTAATTCCTTCAGTTTTGTTTTTCCTTTATGGATGTTTAAATTTATGAATGAGCTTCACTTTATCAAACTGTCCAATTTCATACTAACATTACTCAGCATTTATACTGTATCTGCTTTCATTTTAGCCCGTTGGATTCTGTGTTGGGACGGTTTTTGGTACTGGCCACGGCCTGCAAGATGTGAAGGTGTCCTGTGAAATATTTCGCCCACAGGTACCCCAAATATCTATATTTGTTTGCAAGGCATTTTCTCCAGGTAACATGAGAAATTCCCAGATTTTAAAGCGGCTGACGGAATACTCAATGTTACAAAAGAAACTGAGCCAATCCCAGTGGAGTTTAAAGGTTAAAATGGACCTTCTATTTAGTTTCTTGCCATGTCATTGTCAAGAATGTGCTACAAGATAGACGATCCAAATGCAGTGTCTTATTTAAGAAAAAAAAAAATGTAATCCACCTTTAGTTTTAGTTTGTAGTAGACGTTATATTGAGAGATTTGTAAAATAAAAAGGATGAATAATTATTAATCTTTTCTTGTCCTGGTTAGCAGATCCCACAAGAGAACAAACTTAAAAATTGATAAAATAATGTAATATAATTAGATAATAAGCTATGAACATTTGTTAGATAATACATTCAATTTAACATTTGCTACGTTCTGCTGCATTTCTGTTTAGAACGCTTCATAACTTTGTCATCATTGTCTCGAAATGTTTAAAAGGGTGGTCCAGAGTGTTTTTTCAAAGCTTGATTGTGTTTATGTGGTGCAAACGGGGTGTATGCTTGTAACCTGAATAGTTTATGACATCATTAACCACAATGTATTTTTTTTGTAGTCCCCAAACTTTGTTCGCTGTATGTCTCCCTTTGCATGTAGTATGGGCATTACCTTAGTGGGTGTTACAATGTCCATTACCTATTGGACCTGGTCCATCATCATGCTACAGACTGTGGTAAGAACATCTTGGGGATAACTCAGATCTAGCCCAGTGGCAACTCACTGAACAGGTTTCTCAGGATTTACCTGATCTTGGATCATTTTTACTCATTTGCAGATGTTTAAACGAGACATTTGTAAAATGAAAAGGAATAACAGTTAATAGTTTCTTGTTGACCTGTTTAGCAGAGCCCACCATGCAACAAACAATAGGTAAGTCTTAAAAACTTATAAAAGAAATGCTTGTCATGCAGACACGTAATATTTGATGATATTGGATAAGCTAAGGCCATTTATAGGTTATACTGTACTTTCAATTTAAAGTTTGCAACATGTGTTGGCACCTATAGCCTTGTGGTTGATTTTTTTTTGTTTGTTTGTTTTTGGCTGGCATACAGTAATCGTCACTATTTAACAATGGGTATCATTAATGTATAATTGTGTAAATTATTTATATGCACATTCAATCTCCTTGAGCAATGATAAGTGTGCTATTGATAAAGTGCCAAGAAATTAACACAATGAACACAAGCATTTTACTCAAAACGTACACATCCCACATAGCAAACTTTGTCTGGCCCAGATCTGGCCAATCAGTTTTTGCTTGGCCCACATGCCGCAGTGAATTGCGGTACATGATTGGACCAAGTCCATACAAGAGCTTCCATACAAGGGCCAAACATGGACCATACCTCGGCCAAGTCTCAGCCAAGTTATTAACCCATAACTGGGCCTGAACTGGGGCAGATATGTTGGTGTGCCACGACTACAGTGAATTTGATAAACCCATGAGGCATTTCACTTTAGCCATGCTTTGGGTGTGCTTTTTCTTAAAGCGACCTCATTGATAGAATTTTTTTCAGTCACACTTTGTTTTGATGGTCCGTTTGTTGAATTTAAGTTACATTGCAACTAATTCTCATTAGATTATACGTAGACTGTTAGGTTGGGGTTAGTGTAAGTTGACATGTACTTGCAAAGTTCCTTATAGTCAATAAAGTGATGTTTAATTATAAACTAAATTTCGAGAGGATCACGTGCTTATGGTTAAAGACAGCTGGTACCACATCAGCTCAGCACAATGCACCAATCAGACGAATCATGACTCACTATAAATTACCAGAGCTTTCTACTCCAGTCATCTTCGTCTTGAAGAATCCATCCATTCATCCATTGGGGATGGAATCCATCCATCCCCAACTCCTCCCCTTCTCTGATAGGGCGGCATGGTGGCCCAGTGCTTAGCACTGTTGCCTTACAGCAAGAACGCCATTGGTTCAGCCCCTCTCCGAGCTAGTCTGCGTTTCTGTGTGGAGTTTGCATGTTCTCCCCGTGTTCGCGTGGGTTTCCCCTGGATCCTCCGGTTTCCTCTCACCGTCCAAAAAACACACAAAGCAAATAGACTACTATAAAGGGCCTCTTACGGTAATTCTAGTCAGATACATCTCAGAACATTCACAGGCGGGGGGAGTTCTCGAGACTTACCTGAGCTCAAACTCTCCTCTCGCCTTTTAAACGGGAGGGAGCCCCGGGCTCAAGGATATTCTGAGCTCAGGGCTCTCTCCCGGGACAGCATGCCAAATACGCTTTATTATCAATCATCAGATAAGTGTGAACTCTTGAAATGTCTGTTGAAGAATTGGTAAGTGTCAGTTTCAACAGATATTAAGTAGACAATCAACTAATGGTCAAAAGAACCATCAAAATAAAGTGTTACCATTTTGTCTTTACCTAAAAATTATTTAAATGTATTTTAAAAGTGGGTCATGATGTGCCAAACTTACGTGGCCCACATTTAAATTTTTAACATCTGGTCCAAATACTACATTTGATATCTGGCCCAAGTCTTGTGTTCCACCTCTGCCAAACCCACGCCATGTTTGGCCCACATGCTGTATGCCAGTGCTGAACGAATGCCTGCTGTGCCAGCTTTATGCCAAATCTGGGCCAGAATTCGTTGCTATGTGGGATGTTAATGGCAGATCCAGAGAACCTTCAGTATAATAGTTATGATGTTTTAATGATGTTGTGGGTTGGAAACCAGTTGTCATTGATACCCATAGTATTTGTTTTTCCTACTATGGAAGTCAATGGTTAGGTTTCAGGCTTAAAAAAAAAATAACAGAAGAAAGAAAGTCAATGTTTTGGAACTCCAGGGAGTGTATAATAGCTGTGATGTATGTGAACTAATGAAATGTATAGTGTATATACGTGTACAGTGTGTATATGCTGTATATATATATACATGGCATTGTGGCTCAGTGGTTATCACTGCCGTCTCACAGCAAGAGGGTTGCTGCATGGTCTAGTCCCGGCTAGGCCAGTTGGAATTCAGTATGGAGTTGCATGATTTCTGTGTGTTTGCATAGGATTCACAGTACTGGGGTTATGCCTAGAAGGGCATTTGCAACAAAAATATATGCCAGAGTAGTTTGCGGTTCATTCTGCTGTGGCGACCCCTGATAAATCAGTGATTAAGCTTAATGAAAATAAATACTGTATGTATATAAACAATTTAATTGTAACTATCTATAATACATCTTTTAAATATATATATATATATTATATATATTATGCAGCAGATGCCCTTTCAGCTGGAATCCATCTCTGGGAAACATCCACACACACTCATACACTACGGACAATTTAGCTTACCCAATTCACCTATACCTTATGTCTTTAGACTTGTGAGGGAAACCGGAGCACCCGGAGGAAACCCACACCAACACGGGGAGAACATGCAAACTCCACACAGAAATGCCAACTGACCCAGCCGAGGCTCAAACCAGCAACCTTCTTGTTGTGAGGCGACAGCTCTACCCACTGTGCCACCCTAGTTTCGTATATGAGAGATGTATTTTAAAATTGTGTGGTGCAGTAGCCTAAGTTGTATTTTTATCTCATAAAAAACTGAACTGCCTCTTTAAGAAACTTACCAATTACTGCTTTCTTACCACTGGCCAACAGGTTCATATTGTCAGTCCGACACATCTGGAGGAAAAGTCCATCACGGTTTCTAAAACCCCAGCCCTTGATGTTCATGTTCCTCATAACCCTGAGCCTTCAATCCAAGATGGCGGCGCAGTAACACCTCAGTTTGCAGACCCCGTGTACCAGGCCATCCCTGCAGGTCCTGGATCACATCCCACCTCCTCCAGTGAATCCAGCGAGTCTTCGGAGACCAGCTCATCTGAGGAAACCAGTGGTTCTGTCCGTGCCGTCAAACCTCCGCTGAACTTTCGCTATGTGCTTCAGCGTCAGAAGAGGCAAACAGTCTCGAGCACTGCGGCTCCTCATACACCTGTGTTCCTAAGTGTCTTTCCCAGCGTCCCATCTCCATTCCGCTCCTGTCCCGGAGTCTCTCGCTACACCACTGTATGAGATGATTCACCATTAAACAGAAAATCTACAAGACAAATCAATGAAATGCTTCAGAAAAGACCTTCTAATGGTTTCTATATAATTAAAACCAAAACAAATCATCCAATATTAATCTGTAAAACAAATAATTTCCCCAAAATTACAATTCTGTCATCATTTACTGCCCCTTTACTCATTTCAAACATTTATGAGTTCTGTTAAAGAGAAAAGAATATATTTTGAAGAGGGTTGGAAACCAGTAGCCATTGACACCCATAGTATTTGTTTTTCCTACTATGGAAGTCAATGGTTAGGTTTCAGGCTTCAAAAAAATAACAGAAGAAAGAAAGTCAATGTTTTGAAACTTCAGGGAGAGTAAATAAGTGAATGTTTATTTTCACTAGTCGTTGTATGGTGTCTACTGTGATTTGGGATGTATTTCATTAGTGGCTTTAATATGCCAATACATACCTGTCAACCCCCTCAAATCCAAGAGAAAGTGGATACTGGGCTTTGGGTGCGTGTTTAAACAGACATATACACATAATTAATAATAAGATGTCGAACTTGATGGGTTTTTTTTTTTTTTTCAAATTTTGTCCTAAATTAGCATAAAATGTTAGGAAACCAACTGAATGCTTTCATTATAAACTTAGATGTGTGCATTTTTAAAGTGACACCTCTGTTATTTAATGTAATCAAACAAAAAAAATCAAAATAAATGAGATTTATTTGTTGCTCTTTGTTCAGAATTTGTAAGCTAAACAGTGAGAAAACGATTAATGAGATTTAATAACTTGATTCTATTTCTTTATAATAGCTCATTTTAATAAGCTAAACTGTTTGCTAATGTATATTATTAAGTTTTCTCTTGTATATTAAAAATATTACTGACTGTTTAACTGTCTATTTACAATGAAACAGCTCCAGAAGAAGCTGTTTTTTTTGTTTTTTTGTTTTTTTTTGTTTGTTGTTTTGGCTGCATTATGGTGGGCGTATCCTTTATTTTTACATCCCAATGTTGACAGGTATGTAGTCACCAATAGGATGCAAAATATTAGACAAGACCCAAAGAACTAGATTTTTTGGCAAAACTGATGTAATTTCCAGTACAACAAATAAAACCTTTACAAAACCAGAACTTCTGTGGTAGTTTCATAGGACAAACACCATCAAAAACAAACATTATATTTTAACCGTCCAAATCAATATGTTTTACGGTTTCAACTAGTGTCAAGTTCAAAGGGAAAGGTCATTCAGAATTGAACATTTCTTCATTATTTACTCACACTGAAGTGGTTCTAAACTTATACAAGTTTCTTTCTTTTATAACACAAAATCTTTCTTACTTTCAATACAAAACATGTTGAGATCCATTGTAGCGGTCCTTCAAACAAACATTCACAAACTAGTGGTGTGAAGTTGTGCGCCGAGGCTTCGAAGCATGTATCAAAAAAAAGATACATCTTGCAGTGAAGCATATATGAATTATCATCATGTGATCATTAGCAATGTTTCCATTCAAAAATGCGAATGAACTTTATGCGCAAAACTGGAATTTTGCATAAAAGACGTGCGAATAAAGCAGCGTTCCCATCCAACAAGACAAGTCTTTTCTTCATTTAATAAATGACTTGTGCCTCAGAAGGCAATCCTGATATGCAGTGAACGCGCAATGGCGTTTAAAGGTGTCAGACACGAAGCACAGCCTCTCTTGATTCTGAAGGTAATTAATAATATAATAACACAACTACTGAAACGGCAAAGCGTTTTAGAATGACCAAAACAACATTTCAGATCTATTACGATATGTTCAGCCTGCTGGTTTGTCCATTCACATACATTTTTATCATCCCATGATCTCTTATAACAAAATCACATGACTTTTTTTTAATGAGTAAACTGGAATTTATGTGGCAAAAGAGTTTTCATCGCAGTTCATGCACATCTTTTCTTATTGATTAAACAGTTTATCTTACACAGTTATGCGCATACACTTTTTATGCACATTTTCAAAATGTATGCGCATCATGGCGTTTCCATCAACCGTATTTTAAACGCATATCCAAAATGCAAACAAAAAATAGGTGGGTGGAAATGTAGCTAGTGACGTCCGAAGCTTCATTTTCACCTATACCCTCATGACTGCTTCGAGTTTTGAATCTAATGTTTAAACACCCTTATGGGTTAGTAGTGTATAGCGAGAGATTATTGGTGTCAATTACATACAATTATATTGTTTCAAAGCACTGCACTGGTCCCATGCACCAGTAATTAAAGAGCCCCTATTATGGGTTTTTGAAAATGAGCTTGCATGCAGTGTGTAACACAGCTCTAAGTGAAGTGAAATATCCAGCTAAGGCTTAAATCTGAAAGTGCACAGTGTTTAAAACTATTGATTCATCTATAAAAGAGTAGACTCATAGTTCTTCAAACGAATCGCCGTGTTTATGAGTCTTTAGCTGTTTCGGCATGATGTGAATACGAAACATAAGCCCCGCCCATTTGTGCGCGCGCAGACCCTGAGATAATTAGGTAAAAATAAATGCAAATTATAAGACAATAAAAGTGTTTTTGACCGTGCATGCATATTAGCCTGTTGTTGGAGACCCCCTTTCATTATAACGTTAGATGTGTGCAATTTTAAAGTGACACCTCTGTAATTTAATGTAATCGAACAAAAAATCTAAATAAATGAGATTCATTTGTTGCTCTTTATTCAGAATGTGTAAGTTATTCATTGAGTAAAAGTTTAATGAGATTTGATAACTTGATTCTATTTCGTTATAATAGCTAATTTTAATAAGCTTTGTTTTTGCAATGCTTTTTGTTTGCTAATACTATTAAATTTTATTTCGTAAATAAAAATATAAAAACAATTACTGACTGTTTATTTACAATGAAACAGCTCCAGATTAACATATTTAATATGGGGATTTGTTTTCTTGGGGTGGGGGTGGGGGTTATCCCACATTATGATGGGCGTATCCCTTAATTTCACGTCCCAATGTTGACAGGTATGGTCATAGCTCATTACCATAAAGTTGACTTGATTTCAACTCTTCTTGACACCCACACAGATGAAGACGCGCCACGCTGCTCCTCGCCGCTTAACGCCACTGACTCCCATTGAAATTAAATGGCTTCAGGCTACTTTGATGCTCTCGTCGCTTTCGGTGTGAACAGACAGTAATATGCAGGACACACCCACTGCCAGAAAAATGTTGCCCTCTAGACACCAAGTTTTGAATTTTGCAAGTTAATGTTGGTTATAGCAGTGTACACTCGTAAAAAAACGATTAGTTAACAGGATAAAACTGAAGCTCAACGTCTAAAATGACTCATTTTGTTATCAAAATGCTCTAACACTCACAAAACATTAAAAACATGCAACATTAGCAAATATTTGCATCAAACATCACAACTCTGTGCAGGTAAAGAGTTTGGGTGTCATCTTGGATAGCACACTTGTACTTCAATAATATTACACATACTGCATTATTTCTATCTGCGTAATATCACTCATCTCCGCCCTTCTCTCACAACCAATAACACAGGTATTCTCATCCATTCATTAGTTACGACTACTGTAATGCATTTCTCTCTGGGCTTCCTTCTAAACTTCTCCATAAACTTCAACTAGTTCAGAAGCATGCAGCTCGTGTCATCTCTAGAACTTCATCTCATGAGCACGTCGCACCACCAGCTTCACTGGCTTCCGGTAAAGTTTCGTGTTGACTTTTGACTTTCAAGGCACTTCATAATCTTGCTCCTAACTATCTCACCGAACTTCTCTATATCTATACCCCTTCTCACCCTCCTCGATAAGCCAACTCTTTCTTCCTGGTGCCACCTCGTACTCGATTAAGCACAATGGGAGACAGATCTTTTAGCTCTATGGCTCCTCGGCTAAGGAACTCTCTTCCCCTGGACCTAAGGAGCAGTGATAGTCTTCCCACTTTTAAATCTCGTCTAAAAGACACATCTTTTTAAGCAGGCTTTCTTTTAATTATTTTTTTATCATGTTATTCTATATTCACGATGTGTTTGTAACCCCTTATATGCACTTAAAATGCTTGTTTGGCAATGTTTTATTAATTGTTTTAATTTGTTTTGTTATGGCTGTTGATGCTTGTAAGGCGACCTTGGGTGTCTAGAAAGGTGCCATTTACAAATAAAATAAATTATTTTTATTATTATTATTGTTATTAACTTGTAGTCAAATTAATTTTTTTTTCAATCAATCATTACACAATGGATAACAAAATAGAGCCATCAATGTGCTACAGTATATAATACTTAACAAACTCAAATGGATACTGAACAAAAAAACTACCAAAAAAAAAACTTTATGGGTGGAAATACTTATATATAAATTAATTTATATGTATATTTACACAGTGATATACATTACAGTAACACTGAGAATTACCTTTTCTTATTCACAAAAAGCCTGACAATAGATGCCACAGTGCTCTGATTTAAAAATGGGCTGGACCGTTTGCCCAGCCTCTCTAAAGGACAAGCCATGATTGTTGACATGGTCAACAATTGTTGGCCGAATTTCATTTGGAACTTGGGCTGGATTTTGTCCTCTTACTGCTACAGCTCCTCCACCACACATATGAACTCCTCTTTCTCGGGCCCCTCTGCCATGGCCTCTTATGGCCCGTTTCCACTGAGTGGTACGGTACGGTACGGTTTGGTACGCTTTCCACTGTCTAAGGGTGCTTTCACACTTGGTTCAATTGCCTGGACCGTACCCAAGTTTGATTGTCCCCCCTTGCCACCTTCTTGGTTGGTTTGTGTTCACACTGTCTTTTTTCCTTCTGAACCCCGGTACGCTTGCGTCATCAAGCCGATGTTTTGTGTAAGTCTGTTGCCAGGCAACGGACATGAAAGCAAAGTGCCAAAATGGAAAGACGTCCCCACACGTCGTTTCGCTTTTACTGAACCTTTTGGTTTAGAACATACAGAAAGCGACTCGCGTCTATCTATCCCAAACATATTATACACGTTCAGAACATCACGCAATGTCCCGGCTGTTTTTGGAGGAGACAAGCAGACATTATCACTGTGTTTGCCCTGGCTCAGTCCCGCTTGTCAGCAGGGTACAGGACGTGATACTCAGACACACACACACACACACACACACACACACACACACACACAAATAAACGTTATAAAAACTATAGTTGGCTGTACTGTTGACGGTTCACTTCCGGCTTTTGGTACGATTGCATTCATACTACAAGTGAACCGTACCAGAGTTCACATGAACCATACCCCAGACCACCTCTTTCAGGCGGACTCGGGTACGGTTCACGGGTGCGCACCCGAGTTCAATAGACGTGTTCACACTAGCTAAACGTACCGTACTATGACGTCAAATGAACCCGGGTGCGGACCAAAGGTGCTAGTGTGAAAGCACACTAAAAGCGCACCGAACCGAACTGTACCGTACCACTTTTTGGTCACCCTTTGCAAAGGGTACCAAGGGTACAAAAGGGTACCCAAAAGGCCAAAAGGCGGAGCTAGATGCACAGCTGAAAGCTATTGGTTTACAGAGATACGTCATTTGCTCTCAACAAACCAGAATGAAAACAAAGGACCTGCCATGTTTAATACACAGCCGAGAGACAATACACCGAAATAATATAAATATAAAAAAGAGCCATGGTCTCCCCGAGCTCAAACAAACCTTGTCGTCGTCTTGATGAACAGCCACAAAGCCAAGAGAAGAGCAGATTCTCCACGGTGCCCCCTAGTTTTTACGAGCCTGTCTTAAGTGCGAGTGTTTTCGCTTTCGTACATGCGCAAATTATTGTTTCAACGGAAGAAACTGCTGGACTAACCTGGACTATTATAAACTCGAAATGAGGAAGTGAAGTGTGCTGGTGAAGATTAAGAACACAGATGAGAGGTGTGCACTGACTGTGGGCTATATTTCGTGTTGTTTTTGAACCTAAATAAGGCATAAATGTCTGCTGTGTGTAGTTTTTCTGTAATTGGTAACATCGGAGACTGTAAGGGGCTGTATGTGTTCATATAAGCGGCATTTATTTATTTATTTTATATAATCGCGGACAGTAGGCTATTTCGCATCATTGATCTAGTTATGAGATCATGTTCATAGAAAGGTCAGTAATGAACATTTATAAACCAGTGTTTATGTGTATAATAAAGCCTCTGTTTTGTGAGAAGTGCTTCTCGTATTATTTGTGAACGACCTGTACAGCTTTACTGTAAATATTTCCTTGAGCAAAAATGACATAGATTGAAACTTTTTGTCGTACACCATGCCCACCAAAAGAGAACCCTTTAGCAGTGGAAACGCAAGCCTGATAAAGGTGACCCGTATCGACCCGTACCGTACCGTACCACTCACAAATGGGCCATTACTCTCTTTCAGTGCCTATGGCCTCTTTGATCCATGCTTGCAAATAGCAATACAGAGGTGGCATTGTTTGTAGAGGGATGATGATTGATTGCTGATTGAAGAGTTGTGCAAACAAGTTTTACACAGATGTATTGTATATTCATAATTATGCCAGTACTTTCTATCAGCTGTTAATAGATGTTTTCCTTTTGTTCAACACAATGAATCCAATGGAGTTTGGGATCTTTCAAAGAGATCTGTGGTGACTGTTTTGACAAAGGGTGTGAAAAAATGTGTGAAACAAATGAAAAACTGTTAAAGCATTTTGAAAGAGAAGATTTCTCCATGTGCTAAGAATGTGGTGAGGAAGATCAAGTGAATCCCAGTTTCACTGAGCATGTCTTAGCAAAACAGAAAAACTGTGATGGTGAAGGGATTGATCAAATAAGCCTATTGACGGAAGGTTTGCGAATAAATACAAAATACAGTATTTTATTTTGATGCATTTTTAGCTGCTGTTTATTTTACAGTTTTTTTTTCCAACTGCTTGCACACATTTTCTGGTGATGTATACATTTTAATATAAAAGAAAAACTTCCCCATCTACTGTCTCCTGTTTACCAATCTTTCTCCCTTTCATGCTTCCTCTTACTGCGACATTGCCTTTAATATTAAAGACTAATATTATAGCTATACTACCGTAAACTGATTGGTGTGTCTACAGTTTTGCAGCAGTGTGTGTGTACACACCTGATGGCTGTGTTTAACCCAATGGTTTATGTGTGTGTTCATTTGAAAGCTTTGAAATTGCAAGGAAATGACATTATTTTAGTTTTTCTTAGTTGTTTACACTCAATTACTTGTACTTCAGACACAATGACTACAACACGTACTGTAACTGATGCAGCAACCCCCTGAACCAATTCTGCTAAACCACAAGCACAAGTTAAACCACAACCAGCTTTACACTCAAATTGCAGGTTTTAAACACACTTTATTCAAAACACTACACACGATTCCCTGCATTTGGCACATTTTTCATGAAGAAAATCTCGTTTTTAAAAGGAACACACTGTCTTTCAAATTTAAGTCAGTTGCCCTACTTTGCATACTAACTCATCCGTCACACATGTAACTGTCTTCAGTAAATACATGTAGACCACATTATGTGCAACTTTGTGTTGTTGGGATGAACACTGTGTCCACTGTTTTTGTGGGAAAAATACAGTAAAATATATTTGGTACCTTGTATTTGCGTGTTTTGTATAAAAACAATGTTGTGAAATATTGTACAATGCACCTATGTAGGCTGTACTGTCTGTAGTAAGTGTAACAATGAACAAAAAAAGGCTTACAGTAAGTCATGATGAATGGAGAAGAAGTGGTCATAGTGTTTTACATTAAGCACATCAGTGATCAACTGTTTTTTATAAATGTCTCTTCATGTGATGGTTTGTGCGTGTCATTTAAAAACAAAACACCATTTTGAGAAGAAATGACATTGTTTTGAATGTAAAGTTTCATTTTGTAGGAGAATTGATGGGTTTTGACCATGTGTGCATATGTTTTTTGATTTGTTTGTAGAGTTCTGACAATGAGGCATGCTTTCAGAAAATGTGTGTAAACAACTGGGAAAAACTGTAATTTCTGCGTCAAAAGCATCCACATGTGTTTAGCGTTTTGCAAATTGTGTGTGTTTGTGTTTTGCCTTGTGTTTTGCTCCTCGAGTGTAAGGTTTTGCTAATTGTGGGATAAGTTTAATTGTAGTGTGTAAGCAATCGTAAACACTTTAATGTGTAAATATGATTCACTAATTTAGGAAAAAACAAGAGTTTGTTTCTTTAGTCGTCTCATATTAACACGTACAGTTGAAGTGAGAATAATTTACCCTCTTGCGAAGTTTTGTTTCCTTTTTCAGATATTTCCCAAATGATAAATAACAGTGCAAGGAATCTTTCACAATATTTTCTAAAATATTTTTTTCTTCTGCACTCTCACGGTGGTACAAATAATGTTCATTAAGGAAAACTGAAATTAAGGTACACAATTGTTCTCATAAAAAAAAGGTACATAAGTGTTGGACAACTTCTTAATCACAATATCTATAAAAATATATTACTGCAAAGGCTAAGTGATTTATGAATAATTTCCATATTAAAACATGAATCATCATTTAAAAGCATATGGTTAAAGAAACTCAGAAACATTAATTATTAAGTTCTATAATACAAAATAACTGATAAAACAAAACTAAAGGTATTGTAAACTAAACATTTGAGGCATTTGGTGAGCATTTTCTGATAAATACAGTACATCTTCATTATTGATTTCCACACGTTTTGGCGTTTGCTTTCCACTATGTACGTGAGCTGGCAAAAGTCCTGCATACATTCATGCAAAGTGTTCATGCAGACATTTTAGTATTGTAAAACTAATCAATTATTATGCATATCTCGTTGCAATACGTTTGCACAATTCTATTTCTATTTTGAAATTAAGTTATTACAAAGCTATTGTGTGAAAATTGGAGAAAAAAAAGTTATATTGTTCATGGGAGAATGTACTAACATTTTTGTGAAAAGTGTTGACAAATGTTTAGCAAAAAAATAGGCCTTGATTTATGTTAAAGTATTTTTAATTTTTTTATTCTAATTTGAAAATGTGCATTTACACAAAAGAAACTTGTTTTAAAAACATTGTTTAATAAATGTATTTGATGTTTTATATTTACTGAAAATAAATTGACGCAGTTTGCATTTAAATAGTTCTTGAAGGAACGCATTTGACACTGTTAAGGTACAAAGTGTCTTGTCACTCTAGTGGTACCTTTATGGATCACATTTGTACCTTTAATAAAGGTAAAATATTGTATCTGCAGGTTTTAAAAACCAAAGGTACATCTTGGTTTCCCATGGTGCAAATAAAGTCCTTAAAGGTACAAACTGCAATGGTACAAATTTGTTTCTTTGTCTTAAGGTACAATTCTGTTCCATAAAAAGGTACTGCACCAGTGACAAAGCAAAGGTGTGTACTTTCTTTAGTACAACATTATACCATTTTTTTCTGAGAGTGGAGAAAGTCTTATTTGTTTGATTTTGGCTAGAATAAAAGCAGTTTTTAATTGTTTTAAACCATTTTAAGGTCAATATTATAAGCCCCCTTAAGCAATATTTGTTTTGGATTGTCTGCAGAACAAACCACTGTTATACAATGACTTGCCTAATTACCCTAACTTGCCTAATTAAGCCTTTAAATACTAGTGTCTTGAAGAATATCTAGTAAATTTGATGTGCTGTCATCAAGGCAAAGATGCTATTAAAACTATTTTGATTAGAAATGGGATTAAGAAAATCTTCTCTCTGTTAAACAGAAATTTCAGAAAATATATAGAGGGGCTAATAATTCTGACTTCAACTGTATAATAGCACTGGCTGTATCAAAAACAGAATAAAATAAATTCTAATTAATGCAAAAACTCTTTATATAATCTTAATATACAAGTCATTGGTTGTATGTTACAATACTTACAATAGTTAGCAAAGTTTGCTAACTGACATCAGAATAACAAAGAAAGTGCTTAAATGATTAAAAATGAGAAATAAATCAGACAGCAAACTCACT
This sequence comes from Danio albolineatus, assembly GCA_903798035.1. Classification (NCBI taxonomy): domain Eukaryota; kingdom Metazoa; phylum Chordata; class Actinopteri; order Cypriniformes; family Danionidae; genus Danio; species Danio albolineatus. Next base: position 739,827 of record CAIGQQ010033438.1, read on the forward strand.
GTTACTCAGCTCATAATCAGAGGCTCCAGGGAAAGATTAGCAGTAGGAGTCAATATCTAGATGGCAGACAACCTAAAGGAATAGTTCACCCAAAAATGAAAATTCTGTGGTTATTTTCTTCTGTTGGGCACAAAGGAAGTAGTACTGAAGAATGTTGCACACCCATAACCATTGACATGCATAGTAGGAAAAAGAATTACTGTGGAAGTCAATGGCTAAACTCTTTAAAGCATCTTCTTTTGTGTACAACAGAAACTCAAACTAGTGCTGAACAAGTGAAGGAATGAGTAAATAATGGCAAACTTTTCATTTTTGGATGTACAATCAATTTATTTCATTCAAAGGAAAAGTTCAAACGGCCTCTTTAATGCTGATAATCCAAGATATCAATGGAAACATCATTTGAAGAGGATGTGTTGTTTCTCCAGAGATTATAAGGGTGACGATTACGTAAATCCACCCTGAAGGAGTTGAACACCGGCACTCTCTACGTCTCCGATTTAACCTGTACTTCAGCCTGGGTCGCAATGCATTGGGTCAGATTTATCAGAAAAGCAAAACCCGTGCATCATTTTGATTTTAGTTCCTGCATGTTGTATTGTGTGGCTTCAAATTATGAAACGGGTTTTTGTTCCTTGACTTTGAAGATGCAGATGTAATTTAAACAGTGATTTTGTATTCAAATTAATTAAAATATTCAGACGCTCATTTTAAGCCTCTCTTTATTACCATGATCAAATGTACTAATGCTATCGCTTAAAGGGGCAGTTCACCCAAAACTGAAAATTCTGCCTTCATTCATCACTCTTAACATGTATCAATGTTTTATTATTTATTGTTATTAAAAGGCCCTCCACCATCCCCCTACTCCTCCTAGATCATTTCTTATATTGGTGATTCTGAGAGCTCCCTCATCCTTGAAGTCCAGCCAAATACCAGGATTTCTGGACTATTTCTGAGCAACTTGGGGCTGTTGCTGTCTTTGGAAGATGAAGGAGCTCTCAGATTTCATTTTAAAATATCTTCATTTGTGTTCAACGTATTTTTTTGCATGCTTGTTTTAGCCCAGGACTGTCTGAAAATAACATTAGAAATACAGAAGTCTGCCATTACTTCAGGAGTCAGTGTTAGTAATGCACACTTCCATTCACAACACAAGCTGAAGAAAAAAAAAGGCCCTCCACCACCCCCTACTCCTCCTAGATCATTTCTGATATCAGTAATTCTGAAATCTGAGA
>CAIGQQ010033438.1:741464-777676 GCA_903798035.1 Danio albolineatus
CAATTTGTAAATGAAGCTTTCAGATTCATAAAACATTTCATATAATACTTTTTGTGTCATCATTTTGACGATCAAAAGAACATCAATGTGTGGATGTCAAATAGACGTCAAGGTTTTGACATCAAATTGATCAGCATTTTGGACTTGCTTTGTTTAAAGTTGTTTTGACATTAAAGTACCCGATTGAAAATACCAGCTAAAATGAAGATGATTGATAAACCGATTATCAGCTTTGTGTGTCTTGTAAATGTAGTTGCCTTCAGGCTGAGTAGTGTTTACCTTTATCTGCCCTGAGTCTTGTCTTCGTTCAAGTGTCATTTCATCCAGTCATGTTCCAAGAAGTCATCAAGTGTCATGTTTCCCATCAGACACTTTTCAATCAGATCACGACACTCTGTACAAGGAGAAAGATGGTTAATAAAACTACATCTTACTTATAAGACTGTACAATATATACTAAATCTGACATTTATCAAGATACCTTCTGAAATTTGTGATTAAAATACTACCAATGGCTGTATCCTAAACCACCCTTAATAGTGCAGTGCCAAGATGTGTATGAGAAATGTAGGTTTAACTTAAAAAATAAAGTTGAAATCTTTTTAGGGAAACATAGCTCGTGTCTGTTTACTCACCACTGGTTAAGCTGGGCGAAAGTGAAATACTGCGATTGGCTTTAGCAGTGAAGTAAGTCAGCATCTTTCCGGTCACCATGTAAACCAGCAGGCAGCCTATAGCCCTGGTGCTGGCCAGGACGGTGCCACGGTAGTCTTGTGCACGCACTTCGTAAGCGCAGCCGAAGTCAATCAGCTTGATCCGCAAAGTCCTCATGTTGACCAGGATGTTGTTGGTATGCAGGTCGTTGTGCACAATGCCTCTGTCAAAGCAATGCTTGACTGCCAGAACTATCTGTTGTGCCAGGCAACGTGCCACAGGTTCCTTCATCTTGCCGCAATTGCTTACACAGATCCTCAGGACTTCACAAGGCTTTGGGTACTCCAAGACCATTGAAATGCATCCAGATTCATTAAACCACTCGTACATTTCGATGACATATGTGCACACTGGTGGACGCTTCAGCATGAGCATATACGCCACTTCTTTAATCACCGGATTGGCAGCGAAAGCAGGCTAATGAGAAAAAGAGAACAAGGGTTAGTAGATGCAGATCTGAAGAAAGACTTCATTTAAAGGCTCATTCATTCATTCATTTTCTTTTCGGCTTAGTCCCTTTATTAATCCGGGGTCGCCACAGCGGAATGAACCGCCAACTTATCCAGCATTTTGTTTTACGCAGCGGATGCCCTTCCAGCCACAACTCATCTCTGGGAAACACATACATACACACTCATTCACACACATACACTACAAACAATTTAGCTTACCCAATTCACCTGTACCGCATGGTTTTGGACTGTGGGGGAAACCGGAGCACCCGGAGGAAACCCATGCAACCACGGGGAGAACATGCAAACTCCACACAGAAATGCCAACTGGCCCAGCCGGGGATCGAACCAGTGACCTTCTTGCTGTGAGGCGAACGTGCTAACCACTAGGCCACCGTGGCGCCCATTTAAAGGCTCAGTTCATGCAAAAATATTTACAGATTTTCAGAAAAAGATCATGCTCTTAAAAAACGCCTCTCTGGCATTCTGTTTGAATGGGGAAACAGCAAATTCTCCAAAACTGTTTGCCAAGCCTATGATTAAATGTCATATTAGGAATCGACAATAAAATTAAACAACTGTCTCTTCAGTTTAATTTCTGAATGTTCAAATCACACAAAATCTGCAGAAATTCACATCTGGTCCGAGCCCCTCCTCTGGAGAATCCTCAGTCTATAGCACATGTGTCAGACTGGAGGGCCACAGCTCTGTACAGTTTAGGTCCAACCCTAATTATACACAACTGATCAGACTAATTAAGTCCTTCAGGCTTGTTTGAAACCTACAGGTAATTCTGTTAAAAAAGGGTTGGAACTAAACTGTGAAGGGCTGCAGCCCTCCAGAAACTGAGTTGACACCCCTTGTCTGTAGCGATCGCTGATTGGCTCCTGTACTAGAAGGCAGGGCTTCATTCACCATATTGACCGTTCACTTTTCCCCATTCAAAACTATACGAATGACATTGTCTTGTGTATTCTATAGTCTCTGAGTAACAGCAAGGGTGCACAGATTCATCTTGGGCTGCGTAATGTATCTGCAATAGTCACACCGCAAGATATGAAATGTTGAGTCTGCATTGATTATTCAAATGCTGTAACTAAGTATTGAGAGACTCCTCAGGAAACCAAAATAAATCCCCTTGATATATGTTTTGCTCTATTGCTTTTATTTATGCGTGCATATTGTTTATTATTCTATTTTATGCAGGATTCACCCTCCTACAGAATCATCCCAATCAATCTAAAAATATGAATTTTTCCAAATATATTCGAGCCATCTGGTGAAATTATATTCATATTATATTCATCAAGTGTTCTTGGAGCTTTGTTTGATTACAGTTGAACCACTGGAGACACGTGGACTGTTTTGACAAACAGTTTCTGGTATTTTTCTGGACTCTTCGGGAGTCCACATGGACATTTTTGTTCCCTTGTTGTCTATGGAGAATGAGGGAGCTTTCAGATTTCATCTAAAATATCTTCAGTTGTGTTCTGAAGATGAACGGAGGTCTCAAGGATGAGTGATTGATAAGATAATTTACATTTTTGGGTGAACTAATGTTTAAATGCACGTTACGTTGCTGTAGTATTTTTTGTATATATTAGTGGCAAATCACAAATTTCATGGTCTCGGATCAGACCATTTTTTGGATCAGCAAAAAAGGGAGGAGACAATGTCATTTGCTTTTTATTTATACAAAAATATTACTGCAAAAACCATTGGTTTTAACAAACAGAACTAAGAACTGGTGATTTTATTAAATTAAAAATCAAGAAAGAACCAGCTAAAAAAGAAAATTGTTCAATACGAAAAGTGATCTTTGCTGCTGTTGCTGATAATGCTAAATATAGAAATAGATTCAACAATTCACACATAAAACTTCCTGTTTTATTATTGGTGGATCCTTTTTAAAGGGCCACGAAACACCAAAACACATTTTTTGAGCTGTTGACAGTCATATATGAGTCCCATGCTGCTATAAACACTATTAGGACACATATAATTGACTAAAAAGTGAAAATTGGTTGTTTTTGCGTTATTTCGAGCAAATTCGTTCTTCCGGTTTGAAACGAACTTTTGAGGCTGCGTCACGCCTATGAGACGCCTACTCCAGCGAGCACAGTGGACGCCTGTCCCGGCCAGAACACTCTGACGTCTCTGCGTGTGCAGCATTAATTCATGAGATAGCCTTTGTTCAAGCCAATCAGCGCGCTCTATTGTGTATGCAGTGCAACTCATTAATATGCACGAGAGCTTCGAAGACTGTGTGTACGTGTTGCAGTGTCTAGACGGCAGGGACGCCACGTTGTGCTTCCAAAACAAGTGGAAGAAGACCCAGGTCGCCAGTGTTGTGTTTATGTGCTGCAGTGAAGGTTTAGTCTTCATTTCCGCTATGATAGCGCAGCTGGACTCACACGCACGCGCAGCAGAAGTGCGTCTGTAAGAAACTTTATTTTTTCATCCCGAGAGCTTTCCGCATCTGGAAATGGTGAAATCAGGAATTTGCCGCTTGTCTCCTTTTAAAACAGACGCCGCTCCAGTTTATGTGGATTGTCCTGGTCTACAGATTTGATAAGCCATCAGTGCTTTTTGTTTGTTTTTTCAGATGGCAAAGTTAGTTCGTAGTTAGTTAGTAGTTCGTAGAGTTCGTAACTCTTTCAGTGTTTAAAGACAGACCTTTGTCAAAATGATTAACTGTTACTGAGTTAACAGTACGTTAATATCCGTACAATATTAAAGACTGAAAGATCCGCTGTAAATTTTGCTCTGAGTGTAAACACTGCAGTCAAACAATTGCTTCTGTGTAGAATTTTTGCGCATTTTGTGACAGGATAGTCTGTGGAGGGTTTTTATTTCTCCCTTACGCCGGGCGGTATCAAACACTCCATTAAAACAACACTCTTAATAGTTTCTTACACCTCGTTTGTCACAGGGGACATGCAGGAAATGTTCCTGGATTAAAGTATAAGTGCCAAACTGCCGTTAAAGTTGACAAATTAATAATTTGGCTAATAATTAGATGACTGGTGTCCATGTAAACAGTGACTGTCTTTCTCCCCTGCGTCTGTGTGTGTGCGTCGCTTGTTTGAAAATGAGCGTGTGCACAAATGGAAACTCCCATCTTTATGTAAAACTTTCCCTCATTCCCTCCCTCTTACACTCCCACCTAAACAGAGCTGGACACACCCACTTCCCTGAGCTTTTCCAGACTGTAGGTGTGAAAACACCCAGCTGAGCCAGGGGGTTTCGTGGCCCTTTAAAAACAGTGACATAATTTTGATGGTTGTTTGGCGCCACCTGTTGGTTACACAGTGTAAATGCTACAAAATTCACCAGCGTCAAGTTCATTAAACAGTGATTCTGGTCTTTACCATAAACATCAGTGTTTATATCTGAACTATAAACTGCTCTCCCAGCACTTCTGTGTTATTTAATTGTAACTAACTGAAAAAGTGTAAAAACTGAATCTCTCTTGATCAAATGTAAATGTGAATACAGCACTTCGAACGATTAATAAACATATGCAAATCATTATCATTTATCATTCATGTTGCGCAGGTTTGAATTGAGATCATGATTTTTTTATATTCATTTGTGCAGCTTTACACTGAATGCATTACTGCAGGCTAAACAGTGACAGAAAACACCTTTAATTAATAGCCTACAGCTGTGCCGCAACACTGCACACACATAACCGTTGGTAGTATCGCACACTAGACACGCACATTCGAATGTTATTTAATATTAAACTATTCAGATGGTACTCTGTGGCATGCCAGAAATATGAACAATGTTATGAGTCGTAGCTGGGCACCGCGGACAGGACTTAGCGGTGCCAGTGTGCGTGCCCTGATAGAAATCTATGTTTAGAATTCTAATATGCACGCTGTTGCATGTCGCCGAGGGGCACATCCGGTGTATGACCCTCTTAAGAAAGCATTTGGATCCGACATAAATGTTGGATTAATCTACAAGTTCAAAAAAGTTATTAATCCATGTCGCATGCATTTTGAACTGTGGGCTGTGATTCGTACGGATCACGGATCAACCATGGTCCATTACATCCCTAGTATACAAGATCTATAATAGTGCAGTATTAGTATTTCCAACTCATTTCTGTTACAGTGCAGTGACGGACTACAGTAATTGTTTACATTAATTAGATTTCGTAATATTTGGGCAAAAAGTAAGGTCAATTTTACAGTAGTGTGGCGACGGAAGAAATGACTTTCTTCAGCTTGAATTTTCATACAGGTTCAAATGACTGGATACGCAACAGTAAACGTGTCCAAACCATTAAAGAATTAAATATTAAGTGATTTTTTTTCTTCCAACTTACCATAGAGACGTACTGGTCAGTGCTTCTCTTCTGAATCTGTTTGATGGCAACCTGCAAAGAGGAAATACAATTATTATTTTTTCCCACATATTCTTCAGTCTCTAAATCATTAAATTAATACAGATGCTCAATTAGACAATTTACAAAAAGAGCAACATGTATAGAAAGAGTGTTTTACCTCCACGCAATCAGATATACGGATCGCTTTGCGCACTGTGCCGAAGCTCCCGCTTCCCAGAATAGCTCCCAGTCTGTAGAACCTTCCCAAAGGCCCTGAAAAAGAAGAGGTTGTTAAGTGTTTTCAGGCCTATCATACTGATATTATCTTACATTGACAAATACATGTTATTTTAGCATCTATAATAGTACTGACGCCTATCATCATAGGCTCTTGACGCCGACATTTGGAGCCAAGATGGTCCAGGGACAGGCTTTAGAACTGGATGAGGTTTAGCAGTGTTCTGGATCCCAGATGGTCCAGCGACAGGCTCTTCACCCGGATCAGACTCTTTATCTGGATCTGGCTCTTTATCCAGATCTGGCTCTCGATCTGGCGCTTCACCCGGATCTGGCTCTTCATCTGGATCTGCCTCTTCATCTGGATCTGGCCTTTTATCTTGATCTGGCTCGTCATCCGGATCAGGCTCTTCATCCGGATCAGGCTCTTCATCCGGATCAGGCTCTTTATCCGGATCTGGCTCTTCATCCGGATCAGGCTCTTCATCCGGATCTGGCTCTTCATCCGGATTAGGCTCTTTATCCGGATCAGGCTCTTCATCCGGATCTGGCTCTTCATCCGGATCTGGCTCTTTATCCGAATCTAGCTCTTTATCCGGATCTGGCTCTTTATCCGGATCTGGCTCTTTATCTGGATCTCCACCCGGATCTGGCGCTTCATCCGGATCTGGCGCTTCAGCCGGATCTGGCTCTTGGTCTGGATCTGGCTCTCGATCTGGATCAGGCTCTGGATCCTCATCATACTCTTGATCTGGATCTGGCTCTTGATCTGGACTTGGCTCTTGATCTGGATCTGGCTCTGAAACCAGATCAGGCTCTTGATCAGGCTCTGGATCTGGCTTCGGCACTTGATCTGGACCCGGCTCATGATCTGGATTGTGCTCTGAATCAGGATCAGGCTCTTGATCTGGATCTGGCTCTCGATCTGGACCTGGCTCATGATCTGGATTGTGCTCTGAATCAGGATCTGGCTCTCGATCTGGACCTGGCTCATGATCTGGATTGTGCTCTGAATCAGGATCAGGCTCTCGATCTGGACCTGGCTCATGATTTGGATTGTGCTCTGATTCAGGATCAGGCTCTTGATCTGGACCTGGCTCATGATCTGGATTGTGCTCTGAATCAGGATCAGGCTCTCGATCTGGATTAGAATCAGGCTCCACTTTTTCCCGTCTTCTGCGGAGGAAAGGCTTCTTCATGACCTTCCACACCCTCCTGAAGAAAGCATGGATTTTGTTCCTCCTGCTGCCTTGTGTTTGGATTTCTGAAATGAAGAAAAACAACAGACAGAATATTAGAAACGTGGCAGTTGGTTATTGTAGAGGCTATTAAGAGGTAACACTTTATTTCGATGGTCCATTTGAGTATTAGTAGACTGTCTACTTAATATCTGTTGATTCTGTCATTCAACAGACATTTAACTGACTATAAGAAACTTTGCAAGTACATGTCAACTTACACTAACCCCAACCTAACAGTCTACTTATAATCTAATGAGAATTAGTTGCAATGTAACTTAAATTCAACAAATGGACCATCAAAATAAAGTGTGACCTATTAAGAATATATAAATGTAAAAATATTAATAATAATGTAGGCTGAACTATCCTAAAGTGGGACACCTATGGTCTAGTGTTTGTAGCTCCTTCATAAACTCATGAATGCCAGTGAAAATATGGGTTATACAAAACTGTGGTGCTGTGTTCAAATGTCCCATCATACATGAGTGGAGCAATCATAAAACAAGAAACACCTTCTGTGAAAAACTTCTGTGAGTTTTGATGAACATGATATGAAGTGCTTTGAGATGTGCAGTTTTATTTGATATTTGATGTAATCTCAGCTGAAACATGAAGGGAGGGTGTTACAGAGTAGCTCCTCCCCTTTGTTAAAAACAACCAATAGCTTAAAGGCTTTCTCACAGCTTTGCCAGTGACAGTGGTTAAGCTCAATCACATCAAATAAACAGCCAGTGAGAAGAAGGGGGCGAGGCATGTCAGATACTGAAGAGCTTTTAATTGGTCAGAAGATTTGATGAGAAACTGAAGTGTGAGGTGAACATTACACCTGTTACACATTACGAACAATTTTACGAGAGCTTTAAGGAGTATGAGTTCATTTCTAGTCATAGGCCTATGAGATTATTTGCTCCATGTCTATAATAAGTGCATTAAAACTATCACATTGTAATGTTTATCTGATGATGTTCAGTTTTTGATTCTTTTGAGTGTCCCAAATTATGATTTTCCCAAAATGCTTGGACTAAGAGCAGCTAAATGTTTTTTTTTTTTTTTGTGGTTGCAGACGGCCTCACCAGTTGTGTTTCCTTCCACACTGTTATCGGGAGAGGACTCATAGGGTGCTGTAGTTTCATCTGACTGCATCGTCCAGTCCTCGTCCAGCCACGGACAGAAGTTGCTGCAGAAGCTGATGATCTCCAAAAGTGAGCCTGGATGACAAGATCAGTCATAATGGTTAATTTTCAGAAACCGAGATTGATGGAAACACTTTACTGGACTCATTGCGACACTTTTATGATCATGATATGACACGTCTCATGAACACATGAATGAGATTTCATGCATGCATATGATAACTAGGGTTGGAAACCAGTGCTAAATCGATACTTTTAAAACGATACCGGTGCCTAAACGGTTCCTGAACCGATACTTTTGAGCCACAAAATTATGCTGGATGACTTTAGAAAAATCTTTTATTTGACAAAAATTTCTTTAATCATTTTAATTGAACAATATAATTGGTTTAAAGCACACATCAATTCATATTTTATACATTTAAATTGAATCGCATTAATATATTTCTTTTGATCATTTGTTTGTTAGCATGAATGCAAGATTTGCATTATGCAATTAACAATTAAATTAGCTTACTACTAACCTGTGGAAAGGCTGTCATCAAAATCAGGAAACACCTTTTTTCTAGGGTTGGGGCTTGGGACTACAGTAATGGATATCAGTAATCTAATGATTTGCCTTAATCTGAACAAGACAGTTTTATGATGAAAGTGTTTACATGAGTTGCTTTTTGAATGACCCTCTAATGATCCCGTTTTACATGTTATAGCACATAGACTGATTAATGTCATTGTGTCACCAGCCTATCCACGTTTCCTCCAGAGTTTCATGTATTCAGAGTATTGTCTTAATCATATTAAAATCAGAGTTTTGGTGTCCATGTAAACGTACTCAGTGAAAGTGTCAGATGATTTCGCAAGCTGTCAAAGACAAAATGCAAAAGTGCATTGCTCTGCCTTTAAGTTGACTCTATGAGCCCTCAAATGTTTCATTAAGTTCGATGTGTTTCCCCCCTTACGCGCAACTTTGTAAAGCATCTGCTTCACGTTGCTGTGTCATAATACTTGCTTGTAAAATATAGCCATATTTTAGAACGCTTAGTTTAAGCAAATTTGATGAACGTGAACATGTGTGTTGATGACTCTGAAGGGAGTCACTTGCCGGATGCGCTGTACTGCATGCGTTGTCTACTTGCATGTGTTTCCTAAGCTACAAGAACAAACGCCTAACATCGCAGATGCTGTCCATAACCCTCAAAGTAGTTTAGAATTAAATGTTAAGTGATGGTGTAACACAACGCGCACCTATGTGTGACTTTGATGTACCCCTTGATGCTTTTTATGTCTTTGTCGCAGCATTAGTGGCACCACAATTAGGCACTGAAATTTATATGCTGATTCGGTCTGGTCCATACCGGTTACATAGGTACTGGTGCCATAATGGCACCGGGTTTCGGTACCCAACCCTAATGACAACTGTCATTAAGTGTCATTCGCTCAATTATGTCAGTTTCAATAACATTGCTTAAGATTCCTTTGTTACAGCAGTCTCTTGTATGCCTTTCACATAAACAAATAATAAATGCATAACCTGTCTTTGTCATGACAACTTGACATTACCAAGACGACATAACATGTCATAAATCTGTCTTAAACATGAGTGAGCCTATTCTATTTGTCTTGAATTTTTATAATAGTGTCATTCACTTTTCTTGACCTTAACTGTAGTGGTACAATATGAAATTTGTCACTTAAAAGTCATCAAATATTAATGACGCTGTTATAAAATTATTCAACAACACAATGACACCTTTAATGAGAAAATGTAAAGACAAATACATCCACTGAAAAAGTGATCAGAAAAATATTCATGACACAATTATATAATGGCCTCATGACGATCATGTTTATGATGGATTTATGACAAGCTGTGTTGTCTTGGTAATGTCAGGTTGTCATGACAAAGACATCTCAAACAGTGTCAACTTTGTATTTAAAAGGACAAAACTGAGCGAAACACTTAATTTAAAATTACATTATTTCTCATTTTTGTTTCATATTTTATGTGTCTAATTTCATTTATTCATTATTTTAATCCTCTAATACGTTCACAGACTTGTCTGCCCAGTTCTTAAAATTGTTTAAATCTAAGAAATCTTACCTGTCGTGTTTTTCTCCTCATTATTATTAGTAGATGGTTCTTCAAGTGGTGTACCGGCATCTGAAACCATCGTCCAGTCCTCCTCGTCCAGCCATGGACAGAAGTTACTGCAGAAGCTGATGGTCTCCCAAGATGCCCCTGGACAACAAAATCAGTCATAAGTGTCAGTTTTCAGAGATATTTCATAAAATATTTTAATGCAAAATTATAAACTTTACTTAATAGTCTGGTGACTGTTGGCATGAAAGAAATGCTATATTCTTGACCCAATACAAATGTACTTTTTGCTATACCTAGTCATTTACACACACACACATTGATGTAGGTGATTTCTTATTATTGTTTAATATTTTCATAATTTCTCAAGCTCAAGTATAGTGGCTGCTGACAGACTCACCGGTTGTGTTTTTCTCCTCATTATTATTAGTAGAAGGTTCTTCAAGTGGTGTACCGGCATCCGAAACCACAGTCCAGTCCTCCTCGTCCAGCCACGGACAGAAGTTACTGCAGAAGCTGATGGTCTCCCAAGATAGCCCTGGACAACAAAATCAGTCATAAGGGTCAGTTTTCAGAGATTAAAATATATTTATAAAATATCTTAATGAAAAAGTATAAACTTTACTTAATGGTCTGATGACTGTTGGCATGAAAGGAAAATATATATTATTGACTCAATACACTTGTACTTTTGGCTATTCCTAAACATTAACCACACACACACATTAATATAGATGGTTTACACAGACTCTCGATAGGCATAATCTATTTTATACAGTAAAACAGTTATTATATGGCCCTCAGCTACCCATTTAGGACAATTTACCTTACAAGACAACGATTTCTCCACTCAAAGTCGGTGTAAATCCCATTACTGATCTTTTCTTATTTTTGTTTAATATTGTTTTCGTCAAGCTTAAGTTTAGTGGCTGCTGACAGACTCACCGGTTGTGTTTTTCTCCAAATTATTATCAGTAGCAGGTTCACCGGCATCCGAAACCACAGTCCAGTCCTCCTCGTCCAGCCAGGGACAAAAGTTACTGCAGAAGCTGATGGTCTCCAAAGATGATCCTGAACAACAAAATCAGTCATAAGGGTCAATTTTCAGAAACTTTCTGAACTATTCAGAACAAAATACCTTCATGAAAAATAATGAACTATTATTACTTAATAGACTGAAGGTTGCTGGCATGAAAGGAAAAATCATTCATTTTGTCTCATACAATTTATGTTTGGCTATTGCTAAATGTTTATTCCTAAATAATATACATGTGTGTGTGTGCGTTTGTTTATGTGTGCGCTATCTGCATTTTCTAATAGGACACATCCTGTGGGTTTTAAAATACTATTGGATGTGGACTCATTGTTTTGACCAGGCCAAGTGAAAAAAAGAGTCTCACTTTAGGACAATTTACCTCACAGGACAACTTTTTCTCATCCCAAAGTCTATTTAAAACCCATTATTGATCATTTCTCATCATTGTTTCCTAAGTAATGTGTCTTTACATTTATTTGAACCCTTCAATACTTTAATATACCTATTTTCCCAGTTCTAATCATTTTTACACCTAATAAAGCTTGAGTGTTTGCTGATAGTCTCACCGATTGTGTTTCCCTCTACTTTATTAGCAGTAGAGGGCTTGTGAAGTGCTGTATCGGCCTCTGTAACCACAGTCCCGTCCACCTGGTCAAGCCAGGGACAGAAGTCGTCGCAAAAGCCGATCGTGTCCATCCACAAACCCGCCTCTCCTTTCTCCATTACACCACACACAGATGCCGTTGCTGCCATCGCGTGGACAAATACAGGCCTTGTGTTTTCACTCATAAAGTGTTTTAGTTCACTCATCAAGTGTTTTAGTTCACTCATTAGGTCGACAGATAATGCGTAAATCGGTAAATTCACTCAAACTCTGTAAACGCGCTCAAATGACAATCCTTACTCGACTTGAACAATCACTGAACTGAAGCTTCGGCTGCCGAGTGATGTCACTTATGGAACGGCGTCTCCAAGCCCGTTTATTTTCAAAAGTTCAGAGTTTTGCTCAAAGCTCAAAACAGCACAGAAATGCCTCCATATTACCGAGCCAGCGCTGATTTAACGCCGTAATCAATAGACAACAGCCCCGTCATGGTCTGCCTCACAAATAATAGCTCGTCAATGTCAAAATGCTAGCCAATCAAACCAAACAGGCGGACATTACAGGTCGCGGAGAATCCTTTAAAATTACTTTACAAAAATACTAAATTAGTATCGGGTACAAAACATTAAACTCACGAGTCAGTATCAGACTACTGTAACATATTGACATTTTATAAAGGAAGAAACAAACAAATACTAAATAAACGATAATACATTACTCTTCTGGCTTTTTGATATATTTATGCTTTTTGATATATTTATAGGCTCAAAATAAGCTTTAAGAGCTGTATAAAAATGTTCAACCCTGTTTTTTTAGGTTACTCCATTTGGATTGGTGACTGTAACATTTAGGCTACCTAGTAATAAAAACAAAATCATAATAAGTATTATTTTGGGCGAAAATACATCCATTCGAATAAAGTAAAGCTGATAATCGAGACGAACACACAGCAAACTGAGAGTTTGATGAGGGAGAAGTCATCATAGCTAATAGTTCATTAATAGTGAGAATTGCTGCGTGATTAAATTATTGCTTGTTAATAAGAAACCCTTAACATACGTATGTTTTATTAATACACCTGTGTCATTGAAGAGCTTTATAATCATTTCAAGGCATTAAAAGAAGCCATAATTTGGCTTACGTAAAATTAAATTTTCATCTAAAAATGACTAAAATTCTGATCTCAATTTAATATATAAGGTTTCTGGATGTTGGTTTGTATTTTACAAATAAAGTTCTGCCATCTGAGGCTAGAGAAAGAATTGCAATTTCCACATATATCCAGCAGGGGTCCATAGACGCCTATTCATTTCCAGCCTATAGTTCTTGATGTTTTGGAAAATATGTCCTCAAACTGATTATATATATTCACCAGATATAATTATTACTCTAAACTACATTAAAATTATTTTTTTTTTTGTATTTTTGGTTGTTAATATATTTTTAATTGTTGCTTTTTCAAAACAACAACCAATTTCAATTAACGACACACACAGTGATTGTGTTGATTTTATGCTTTGGCATTAGTCTTTTCAACTAACTTATTAATAAACATTTTTCAGATTTATGCCAGTTTTGTATATATTTTTTGCCAATTTCTATAAAAATGTTCTCGATTGCAGTCATACGTGTGTGTGTTTGTGTGCAGAAATGTATATTCCAAATTTATAATAAGTTTCATATATCTTTTGAACCAGGGCTTCCAACTTTTGGTGTTAGCTTGGAGTGAGAATTTATACCCGGCCCTAAAATTGGTAATATATTGTTATACTGTTATTGACGACATGAAAAAAAGTAAAGGGCAGAGGGGGTCGGAGCTGAATAAGAGCTTCATGCTCTTGAAATAAAGGGAACATACAGTATAAAAATATCCATCGGGGTTGCCCTGACCCTGTGGGCCAACTAAGGGTTATAGATATAGTCATATAGCATATTGTGCTATGTAAATAAAAAAATGTTATTAAGTACTGGGTGCCACAGTGGGTAGCATGTTCGCCTCACAGCAAGAAGGTCACTGGTTCGAGCCTCGGCTGGGTCAGTTGGCATTTATGTGTGGAGTTTGCATGTTCTCCCTGTGGTCGCGTGGGTTTCCTACGGCTGCACCGGTTTCCCTGGAAGGGCATCAATTGTGTAAAACATATGCCGGATAAGTTGCCGGTTCATTCCGCTGTGGTGACCCCAGATTAATAAAGGTACTAAGCCGAAAACAAAATGAATGAATGAATAAATGAGTTAAGTACTGAGGACATTTACTTCATAAACTAAACTGAATTTAAATCCAGCAAGTGTTGCAACAAACTCTCTGTGTGTTACAACTAGCCCTGCAGATGGAGTAAATTGTCACATTTTTACTCTAAACATCTTTGAGTGATTAGATCGACTTTAAACATCTTTGATCAGCAATCCAGCGATCTGTCTTTACAAATCAAAAAACATGCACACATTGGGCAAAACCCTTCAATTTTCCTGCAAAAAGAAATTTTACATTCAAAACAATGTCATTTCTTCTCAAAACGGTGTTTTGCTTTTAAATGACACACACAAACCATCACACGAAGAGATATTTATAAGAACCGGTTGATCACTGATGTGCTTAATGTAAAAAAACGTCAGCGATTCGCTGGATCTGGTCGCGTTTCATTGGTCGAGCAGAGAAATCCTGGTCAGCGATTGGTTAGATTCGACGTCCATCAAAAGTGAGCACGCTTCTGATTTTCAATTGGCTTTTGAAGCCACACGAGGGAAAGGTGAAAAATTGAGCTAAATTAGCTTCATTCCAAGGAAGTTAACTAACGACAACGACGGAAGACTGACATCTGTGCATCAAGAAGGTTTTAATTGTTTATTTACTATATAATTATGTGGTGTGTGTGTTACGTTAATTTAAACATTCTGTGCAAGACGGTTAGTCAGGGTAACGTTAATAGGCTATTACAGGTGCAACATCATAAGCAGAAAAATGGCGTCTGTGAACTAATTGCTGCGTCCCAATTCGCATTTATTCTACGCCATAAATGTACTTTTTTGTAAAGGAAAAATATATAGTTTTGAGTGTCTAACAGAAGAATATGCAAGCGTTTGGACATACTACTTCCTCCTCAACAGATCATTGTGTTGCTTAGTTATAAGCCCTATCAATCATCCACATTTCTGTCGTATTTCATTTCTACCTTATTGGAGAAGCAGCAGCAGGTTGATCTCCCGTTCACGAGTCTTTCTCCTCAGGTGTTTGGATAATTCAGCATTCAGACGTTAATGTCCAAACACGTCTTTATATAAGTTCAGTATTGTTGCAGATAAAAAATAACACAGAAAACGCGATTTAAATATATTCCAGTGGGCTAAATTTTAAGCCTGTTATTAATTATCAGTCATACAAACATCTTTACCGAAGCCTCTGTACTTGACGGTTGGTCTCGCGCGTCCATCATTTCTGTAGTTTATTTACACTTTTCACCTGCGTTAGTTGTTTTAATCGAATTCACGTCCAACGCGCAATGTACTGTGGACAGCGGTTAGAGTGTGGAGGCTTCTACACAAAATTTTTACTGGAAATAGTAAACCATCTACTATTTAGCACGGACAATATGCGAATTGGGACGCAGCACAGAATACGTCAAACATGTCACTCGTATTGTTTTACGTGTAAGTGACCGTTTAAGTGTAACGGTCAATATTGCGAATGAAGCTCCGCCTACTAGTGCAGGAGCCAATCATTATTGCTGTAGACTGACGGTGAAGCTTGTACCGGACGTCTACTTTTACTACAGTTTGGTGGTCTACAAACACCCTGGAATCTCAGCAGATACTTGCTTCACAGACACGAGAAATATATCCACATAAAGCCTGAAATTTGTACTTTTAAATGAACCAAGTGGACTTGAAAACAAAAGGTTTTTTTTTTTTTTTTTTGCAATCTGTATGAAAGAACGAGAGGTACAGTCTGTCCTGTCAAATGCACACCACATGAGAGCAGCAACTACTCAAAGACCCACAGATTTGTAAATAAGAGTCGATGTCATTTCTGCAGGAGATTCACCATCAAGAAGACCAAGTTGTGGATTACTTTAGAAGAGCAGCACGATCAGACGATCATCATTCAGATGATGATAATGTGTAAAATGGCCATAAATGAGGTTGGTGTCATGATTTTGTTTCTTTCCAGTGCGCATTAGCTCGGGCAACCTGAAAATATAAACATTTTGTTTGATTCGGACGCTTAGAATTGAAACTTATGAGATGACCGTTGTTTAATTCTGTTGGTGATAGGGATGGATGACATGAAACGAACGTTTCGACACAGGGTTGAGATCTTGAAGCGTAAGGCTGTGTCCGAAATCGCATACTTCCATACTATACAGTACGCTAAAAACAGTACGTGAGCCGAGTAGTATGTCCAAATTCATAGAATTCGAAAATCAGTATGCGAGAAGTACCCGGATGACTTACTACTTCCGGCGAGATTCTGCAGTGCGCATCCCATGCACGCTGCGCTATCCCATGATGCCCCGCGAGAGAATTCATGAATGGGAGTGAAGCGATGCAACTGACGCAGGTAGGTCACGTGACCATGACAAAATGGCGGATGTAGTACGTCCGAATTCCATTCATACTTCTCACATTCATACTGTATAGAACATACTTTTCTAACGGCCGAGCAGTACGTTTAAATTCAAATGCAGTACCTACTGAGTAGTAGGCGGTTTCGGACGCAGCCAAAGTGTTTCGAAACACTGCACTGAAGCATGATCCGAAACACCCAGGTCACGTGACTTAAGTGTTTCGAAACACCTGGTCACGTGACTAGAGCGATTCAAAGCGTCGATCCTTTCTGAAGCGTTTCAAGACCTGGCGAATCTGCCTTTGACTGACAGGGTCAGCAAAAACTTCTGTCTCATATAGCCTAGTGGACCGTAGGTGTGCACATTGTTGCTGTGTTGCAAGTGGCTTTTGGGGTTGAATCCCAACTTGTACAAATACTCCGAAATCATGATTTTAATTATTTTAATAATGTTACTGTTTTATGGTGTAGTCTAGATAGGATATGCTATTAACATAGTATTCTTTTTGTAGCACTGTATAACAATAATTAATATTTTTAGAGTACTGTGATGGTTGGGTTTAGTGTTTGGGTAACATTTAGAATACAAAAAATGGGAAATTTGATGAATAATATAAATAATGTTTGTTAGCTTCCGGCCACAGCCATATCTGATCTAGCAACAACCCTGTTTTATGACCAAAACAAGACAAACTTATTCACAAAGTGCTCATTCGGATGTCAGACCAATGTTAAAACAAAACGACACAAGAAAAGGAGAGCATTTAAAACCTAACATTCATAGCTGCATCAGCCTGGATTCAAACCCACTCTGCTTGCATGCTAGTCAAGATCTCTCACTGCTACACTAAATCACCTGGAGCTTCATATTTTAAACGTAGGGTTTAATACTTCAATTTGTGTAACTGTTTCCTTGCTGAAGCTGTTCCAGTGCAATATGTTGGAAAATAACCACTAGCTGTCACTATAGAGACGGGTTTCGAAATGTTTCAAACCTTCGACAAATTTGCTTCGACTGTTTCAGTGTTTCACGAAGTCTTGCTTCACTAATTTGTGGTTCCAAATATGTAATGCAGGGTTCAACGCTAAGGATTTTTTCTACTGGCCCGTTCGGGCCAGTGGTTCAGATTTTTACTTGCCCTGCCAAAATTTTCACTGGCCCCACCAAAAAAAAAACAAAGTTAACAGCCGTTTCTTAGCCACATATTTTAATGAATGTGTCAAAAAACAGACATAATTGTATACATACGCTTTTTATTCATTCATTTATTCTACTGAATTAATCAATCTGTTTAAAAACGTTGGCTAGAATTATGCATTGTAGACTTAAATTATAGAGAGAAATAACAGATGAAGCGGTGTTGTGCTAAGAAACGCACCCTGCCGTAAATTGCACCCCTTCTGAAATGTGCATTTTAACTTAAGTTGATTTAAATTAATATTAGAGTTATGACAACAAAAGGCTGTGACTGAGGTGGGTTTCATGAACGGAACCCTTACCTTACAGAAGATATATATTTAAATAAATAAATAGATTTAATTTAAAAACAACACTGATTAGATTAATTAAAGTGAATGGTTTAGTGTGTGGTTTAGTTGAAAACTATAACAATTTTATGTTTTTCGTTTGTTTAAAACCCGTCAAAATGCCTAGTTTTAGAAACGGGCCCATCACATCAGTCTATACCGCAGTCAATATTATTATTGTTAATTTATTTGTAAACCCAGTTTCACTTCTTGTTCTTGCTTGATCCATCAAAACAATCATATTAGCCTACGTTTTAATCAACTATGGCCTTTGATATGTGTTTTACATTTTTTATTATATTTATATATATTTATTATTTAATATACATTTTTTAAAATGTAGACTGAGAATGCGAATGTAAGTCTATAAGGGGGGGCATTTCTCGGCACAACATCGATACTACAGTCAGATCAGGATGCAGATCAAAGTTGATTTTCTTTCGAGGTGTCAGTGCAGAAATGAACAAAACAACAGGCCTGATACAAAATATTATAAGATTAAAATCTGAAATAACAATCAGATGATAATTTCGCTAAATTTTCCTAACAGGTAATAGGTACCAGGTAACAGCATGCTTTCACTTTCATATTCAACACGAAATGCACATTTACTGGTAAGAATGATGGCATCCCACCCTACTCATTATTCCCTCTTCATATGGCTATTACACAACCGTAATACACTGTGATATAGCCTGCTTCGTCAGTTCGTTGGATTGTTTTGTTTTCTCACTAAAATCAATCCACTCTAGGTCGTTTCAATCGAGCCGAGATCACCTCATCCAGACTGTTTAATTCTATCCTCTATTCCAAATAGAATGGACAGTTAACGCTGTTATAGTCGCGTAACTTTGTTTATTAACACATTTGATCAGTACTCTCCAGCTGCACACACTGGATAACACCAACAACTCGTGTTACACACAATACAGTCCGTACTGCAACAACCGTCCTAACACAGGCGATCTCGGACCTATTGATTTGCCGCGAATCCGAGCGCTTTTGCGGGATTCACAAATGCTAGTCGAACCGCGCTTACTGGGCAAACGAGACAGGTTCCCAAACAAACGTCTGGGTGTTAAAGCACCCTGTATTTGCACGCAATTGACAAACAGTCGCAGCAAAGTTTCACTTTAGTGGCCCGATCGGGCCAGTAACCATCATGTATACTGTCCCGGGTGTGTCGCACGCTGGCCCCGGGCCATCGGGCAGTCCTTATTGTCGAGCCCTGTAATGTAATCGTAAGCTTGGCAAGCAGTTTTGGAGAATTTGATGTTTACCCATTCAGACAGAATGCACAAGAAAACTGCCTGAGAAGCGTTTCAAACATGGCCGCCAAGTGAAATGACTTGCCTTAAAGGTGCAGTAGGTGATTTTTCAACCAGCACAACAGAACATGTTTCTGAAGACAGTCTGAAGACATTCCAATAGCACTGATTTAAAGCAAATGATCTAATTGTGTTTATATGTAATTTTATATTCTGGGCACGGCATAAGACTAAACAATGATCATAAATATTGTCGGGCCGTTCCTAAGGTATGTGTAAAACTTTCTTTACTTTTTTTTGTTTTGTTTGTTTTTTAAGATGTAAATTGTAAAAAAATGTGCTTTTGAAACAAACGAAGACCGCAGAAGTCAATGATTCACTTGAATTATTTAGCCTGATATGTTTACTGCTCCAAAATATTTAAAATGTTAAATATAAAAAAAAACTAAAAAAATAAATTGTGTTCAAAGGGGAAAAAGGTTTTGTTTTTTGGCCATTTGACATTAAAAAAGAATGTATTTTACAGCAGTAATCACAATACTGAGAAACCGTGATATTTTTATCCAAGGTATACCGTCAGAATCTTATACCGGCCCATGCCTAATTGAAACTTGTTAAAATCCTGAATCAGTGTTGGAGTTAGCTTTGCAAGCTGGAGGAAGGACAACACCAGTGCTTAATTTGTGAATTGTGTTGTCCTGGAACAGATCGGGATAATGGATCCGGCATGTTACCCGAGGATGGAGAGGTGTCACGGACGAAAATGAAGAGGGTTGGGGAGTCGCAGAAGAAAATGAAAGTGAACAGTGGACGGGCGAGGAGGACGGTTAAGGAGAGCGATCAGTAAAATGAGGTGCTGGATCAGATTTCAGAGGTTCTGGATCTGGTGTGTTCTGGCACAAATTAAGCCCTGGACAACACCATGGCTGAAGTATTGACAGGTAATTTTGTGTTTTAAAACTGTTTTAGTCCCCCAAAGCTGATGTAGATTGTGTTGTTATAAATGGGTTATATGCGATAATGTAGATTTATACTTTGTTTAACAACAAAACATCAGTAACTAGCGCTATTCCGACTAGCCTGCTTTACTGAGCTAAAGTTGCTTTTATATTCACATTGGTTCATTTTTTAACAATAACGGCCTCCCTATACTGTTTACCACTTTTCTGAATATTCGCTCTGAAATAGCATGCAAATGTGGCTTGGTAAGTAGTGTAATTCCTGCACGCCACTGGCCACCACTAACTACATTTCTAATTTCTACATTTCTAATCTACATGTCACTGTGCGTGCGTTCGCAATTTCAGGAGACGTGGTTTTGAAACACAGTCCCTCCTCTGCTGTCCAAAGATAATATGCTAACTGGTTAGCATTTTGGCAGATCACCTACTGCACCTTTAAAGGGACTTTTATTAAAGTAAGATAAGAATTTTTGTTCATTTGTTTTAGTTGTCTACAAACGAAATTGGACTACTTCATACAGTTCAAGTATTCGCGAAATAGTTGTCATTATTACATGAGCGCATTATTTTTCATTTATTCACTAATTCATTAATAATTTGAGTGAATGAACAGTAAATCAGGCCCGTAGCCAGCCTGGTCAAAGGGGTGGTTCTTTTTTTCTCAAAAAGTGAACCTTTTTGCAGTTATTCACTGTATTTTCTATTCAATTATTAGATAATTATTATATGCTGGTTTTTGGTGACATGTAAGCTCTATTTTTAGCTGAATTAGCTTGCCAGATGGTCATCATAACCACACTTTTTGATGTACCAAAAATATTTCCAAAAGATTTACAATAAAGACATGAAAAATTACTTATTTTTTTCAAATAGAAATATATTTGAATCATATATCACTAGAAAAAAAAATAGGAATCTATAAATGGAAAAACTGTGGCATATTGTTATTTATTAGGCAAAAAAACAAATTGACCAGCACATTCGAGCCCTCAGTCAGAATTTGGACATTTGAATGATAAAAATGTCAAACATAATACAAAAAAAAAAATAAATAAATAATAATAATAATATTATTAATAATAATATGCGCCATGGTGGCATAGTGGGTAGCATGTTCGCCTCACAGCAAGAAGGTCGCTGGTTCGAGTTTCGGCTGGGTCAGTTGGCATTTCTGTGTGGAGTTTGCATGTTCTCCCTGTGGTTGCGTGGGTTTCCTCCGGGTGCTCCGGTTTCCCCCACAAGTCCAAAGACGTGGTATAGGAGAATTTGGTTATCTAAATTGTCCGTAGTGTATGAGTGTTTATGGATGTTTCCCAGAGATGGGTTGCAGGTGGAAGGGCATCTGCTGCGTAAAATATGCTGGATAAAATGGCGATTCAATCCGCTGTGTCGACCCCAGATTAATAAAGGGACTAAGCCGAAAATAAAAGAAATTAATAATAACAATAATAATAAAATAGAGCTTCGATTTTTCTAGCCTTGTGACAAAGTACACTTGAAAATTCATTGATAACAGCAATAGCCAAATTAGTATTCAAATTCATTTTAATATGGGCCACTTTTGGTGCTTCTCACCGTTTTATTGGTCATTTTTTTGTTTCAATAATTAGGTCCAAGGTTTAGAATAAAAGTTACTTGTACAATATATTATCTCTATTTAAAGGAGTGGTCCACTAAGATATCATATTTTAAACTTTAGTTGATGTGTAATGTAGCTGTGTGAACAAAACCAACAGCGAACAAACATTGAGGAATACTTCCAGGCTTGTGAGATCATAAGGGTTTTTTTTACAGCGTGCACACACACTGCAGCTATGGGGCGTAGCCAGAGGCTCTGTAATGTTACAGCAGAGAACAGGGTTTGGTTAACATCTCCTCAAAGGAGCAACTTCAAGCAGAAGTTGTGGATTGTGAGCCTCAACCTGTAGGTACTTTTAATTTGTTAAAATTGATCTATGACATGCACAGTGTTTAGCATTAATGGTATGTTGTAACAAGGATGTAAACAATCTCACACTCTCTCACACACACACATTCACACACACTAGGGCTGTGCGATAACACAATAACTTATACAATGTTATACAATAACTTGCCTAATTACCCTAAACTGCCTAGTTAACCTAATTAACCTAGTTAAGCCTTTAAATGTCACTTTAAGGTGTATAGAAGTGTCTTAAAAAATATCTAATAAAATGTTATTTACTGTCATCATGGCAAAGATAAAATAGATCAGTGATTAGAAATGAGTTATTAAAACTATTAAGTTTTGAAATGTGTTGAAAAAAAATCTCTCAGTTAAACAGAAATTGGGGAAAAAAATAAACAGGGGGGCTAATAATTCTGACTTCAACTGTACATCAGATTGTATGTTTTCTTGCACAGCTAGATGTTGGACTTAAAAATAAGTTTGCATTGGTCAAAACTGATTAGCTAAAGTCCCAACGAAGTGACAGACAACAGGGGATTCAGCTTTATTTTAAAATTATTTTTCAATAGTTTATTTTAACTATTTATGTATTAGTGGCATGGCAGTGAAAATAAGACAAATTGGCACATGGTATGGGACAAATTCTGGACCTTTGTCAGTGAGGGTTTGTCGAACCACCCGAATCCCACTGGCTACAGGTCTGTAAATATAATATATAAACACAGCTGCCCTAATCTAGCAGTATTGGTGATTTCCGAAATATATAATATTAACGTTGTATATTTTTTTCCGTTTTTGTATTTCTAATGCTGAAATAGAATTGTGGAACTTTTCTATAATACAAAAATATTCCACACTTATGCCACATATATTTATTTTTCACAGATATTACTACAGGCTGACAACTGCATTATAATGACAACTCTCGTATTATAATACAGTTAATGGAAACCATATTCTAATTGTAAAAAAAGAGAATAAAACCTGAGCAGGATGCAAATGAATCCATATTGTCAGGCAAAGACAAAGCCTTCATTGAGGGAAGGGAAATTAACCCATTTAAAGGTACAGTGAGATTTGCCTTATAAATAGTATTTTCACTTTCCCACATCTTAGCTACATGTTGTGCATACAAGCTTCAGTCAAACAGGGAAAAATGTCAATATTTCTCTAATTTGAGATATAAATGATAGTGTTTTTGAAGCAATAGTGGTTAACTTTTTCCAGGTACTGCATCTCTATATTAATATACGTTTATTGACTGTACAATAAAAAGTTTTTTTTTTTTGCCATTTTAGGGAGAGGCGTGTTTGCACTGCAGCACATTGAACCTTCTAGATTTGTCGTGGGATTCTCTCACATTCAAAGCAACTACTTGTTTGAATTGACATTTTATTGGAACACATTGCTGGTAAGTTGGACATTTTTGGCTTCTATTTAAACATTTGTTTTTAATAATTTTTTTAGGGCTGTCAATTGGTTAAAAAAATAACTAATTAATCACACTTTTTTTCCCAGAGATGGGTTGTGGCTGGAAGGGCATCCGCTGCGTAAAACAAATGCTGAATAAGTTGGCGGTTCATTCCGCTGTGGCGACCCCGGATTAATAAAGGGACTAAGCCGAAAAGAAAATGAATGAATGAATAATCACACTTTTGTCTGTGATTAATCATGATTAATCACCAAAAGCCGTATTTATTACAGAAATAAAAACACAGGCATGTAAATGCAATTTGAATTTTAAAACAATCAATGCCAATAACAAACTTAATTATTTACATGTTGGATTCTAAGTAAACTACAAAAAAATCCAAAATACAGGCATTGCAAATATGGAAATTGGAATAATAATAATAATAATAATAATAATAAAGTATTGAATACAAACAATTGTATTCATTGTAAAGTTGTTTTCTCGAGTTGAGAACATTAATTATAAAGTAGAAACAATTTTGCTTGGTCCTACTTAACATTAGCCAGTTGCTAGAAGACAGTCCAGTCTGTTGACGTTATCGGGTGACAACACACACGCTCGCACGCACACACACACACACACACACACACACACACACACACACACACACACACACACACACACAGACAGAGAGAGAGCAAGAGCGCAGTAAGCGCACTCCCTTCAAATCATCACCACGCAGGACTACGGTTCTTAAAGTATGGCTGTATTTCTCAAGCAAGGATTCTGATACAGCAACGCGAAGCAGGTGCTTTACAAAAGTTGCGTGTAGGGAGGAAACACGTCAAACTTAATGAAACATTTGAGGGTGCTTGGAATCAACTTAGAGAGGAATGCGACATCATCTGGCACTTTCACTGAGTACATTTACATGGATCCATATTATCCTTTATCCATATTCCTTTGCTCATTAAACACACGCAGGGCGGGAGCAAGCTGAACTGATGCTCTAGGCGAACGGTGATCACGCCGCCCTCAACCCAAAAGTGAAAAAGAAAGTGACCGGTTCGCGGATAAACTTGATGACCGGCAGGGAGGGGGTAGGTGTCGCAGATTAAAGTGAGGACCGGGGGGTTTGCTCACTATTCTGCTGCCCTTCTCGGCCACCTAGGTCGCCTCTGTGGACGCGCCGGCCCTGAACACATGTCGGCCACAACAGGAAAAAAAAAAAAATCTGCCACTGCATTAAATGCGTTCATTTTTTTAACGACTTAAATATTTCAAATTAATCGGTGTGCGTTAACACGCTAATTTTGACAGCCCTATATTTTTTAAAAAGTTTTTAATAATGCATGTTATTTTAAAAACACGAATACATTAAAATGTATCTCATTTTTATTACCTCAGTTTAGACTTCTCATTAAGGCATTTGGTTTATAACATTTTTGTCAACACGAATACAGGTGTGAATGAGGTCTAAAACGTTTTGAACTTGTCCGCTTTAGTCTATTTTCAGTGGTAGTCAAAAATGCATTTGATTTGCATAATAATTATTATTGTTATCAGTAATATAGTAATTGCTATGATATAATGACCAATAACAAGGTGGTCAGAATGTCAACAGGGACACTCTTAGGAAGGGATGGTAACTGTCACGTATTTGACAAAAGATTAAACGGGCCAAGGTTAGCTTAACTTAACAAATATTAGATTAGTACTTTGTTTCAGTCAGGAATTTTTCAATTATGCAGTATTTCTCCCACAGCATCGATGAAGAGGATGGATCACTTGGGCGTCTGGTGAACGATAATCACAGAAATCCAAACTGCAAAGTGAAGAAGCTAGTTCTTAAAGGAAGGCCACACCTGTCACGGTCACACAATGAGGACAATGAAAGTTATCTCTTTTCATCAATTTATTCAAACAAGCAGTAGCTTAAACAGGAGAAGCAGGTAAGTGATAGTCTTAGCAGATGAGCAGGTGGAGTGTTGTTTATGATGTAAACAAGGAGCTTCAGTCAGACATAAAGCATATACTGTAGCAAGTCACTTCCCTTAATGATAGCTTGTTCATCCACAAGTTTGACAGAAACAGCCAAAGGAGAAACATTCACTAGAGAGGGGAAACATCCATGGAAGAAGGCAAGTCAGGGAGAAGGTAAGGTGAACCATCTGACATCAATTCCAGCCCCTGACTTACTGGAATCGCTGGGGTTATATAGGGAATCTTGATTACAGGTGCAGGTCTGTGGTGTTAGAACTCATGTGAAAGTGCTTGGGCGTGATGACAGGTGGCAGGAGATGGGGAGCGATGCTGGGGGAACGTGATGGTGAGAGAGAATGTAAACAGAGCAGCAGGAATGAGCCGGGGATGTGACAATGCCTGTGTCTGTTTAGTACAAAGTATATATTTCCAGATGAGGAAATTTTCTACAACTATGGTGATTTTTATGGTGTTCTGTTAAAGACCATCATTTATTTGTTTTAATTTTTGATGTGTCAAAGTGCTCTTAATTTTTGTGCATGTTTTTATATTTTGTTCTATTTCTGCTTAGTTGTTTCCGCCCAATTTTGCTCCTTTCTTGACCAAGGGTACATCTCGTTGTTAGTTTACTTGATCTCAGTGCTGCCTTTTACACAATCGACCACAATATCCTTTTAGATCGCTTAAATTCTACAGGTGTCCAGGGACAAAGTCATACTTAGCCGACCCTTACCAGTTTGTTAATCTGAATAGACAGCTTTCACAAGTCAGGCCAGTAAAATATGGGGTGCCTCAAGGATCAGTTTTAGGCCCTTTGCTGTTGACAATATATTTCAACTAATGAGCCGTCTGAACGATCTAAGCTAACTGAGTGTATTAAAGATTTAAAAAACTGGATGACCAACAATTTTTTTTTTCTCTTAAATTCAGACAAAACAGAATTATTACTTGTTGGGCCTACGTAAATCCTGTACACAGCAGATCTCACAACTCGACCTGCAATTAGAGGGATACAAAGTTAGCATTAGCTCTACTGTAAAAGATCTGGGTGTCATAATTAGACAGCAACTTAACTTTTGAAAATCATGTATCCCATGTCATAAAAACCGCCTTTAATCTGAGAAATATTGCTGTTACAAAGTATGCTATCCATCTCAGATGAAGAAAAGCTAGTTCATGCTTTTATGACTTCTAGGCTGGATTATTGTAATGCTTTGTTCACTGGTTGCCAGCATCCTCTATTAATAAACTTCAGCTAGTGCAAAATGATCATATCACCCCAATCTTATCTTCCTTACGCTGGTTGCCTGTTAAGTTCCATATTAATTATAAAATATTGCTTCTTACCTATAAAGCTTTAAATAATCTAGCTCCTGTTAATCTAACCAACCTTCTGTCTCAATCCAACCTTTTGTCTCGTGTTACAACCCTGGACTAGGGTCAAGGCCACAATATAAAAGATCACCAGACAAATGAAATTCACTTTTATGACCCTTTGGAGTCAGGTCTGTTTTATTTGTCTTTTTTTTATTTATTTTTTTATTTTAGTGACCTGAAAAGCGGAGACAATGGTGGCGCAGACCAGCGGCCTTTGACAGCGTAGAAGTTTCCATCTCTATGCCACCTGCCTTCGACGGATCAGGCAGTATTCGCTGCGAAACCAATTCTTTATAAAGCACATCTTTAATTCTTTTTTTTTTTTTTTTTTTTTTTTTTTGAAGTCTTATGCGGCACCACAATTTTAAAGAATTTTGCACTTTTAAATAAATCATCTTTATGGCAGCGATCAAACTGTTCCATGCTCGGAGTCAGTCAAATCAAAATCCATGTTAACACTATTCGCTACTCCTCCTCACACCAAAAAGAAAGCAGCCAAACAAAGAATAAATTGAAGTGACTTACCCACTGCGCGTTCACAAGAACAGTTCAAAATAAATGTTTTTAATGTACAAAAACAAAGGACAAGCCCCCACTTTATAATACGACCCTAGTCTAGGGTCAAGGCTGCTACATAAAAGACCACCAGACAAATAAAATTCACTTTTATGAAACTAACTACAACTAACAAAATAACAGAAATTTAAAAAAAATCTACCCCTACCTCTCTAACTAGTTATAAAAAGAGGAGAAAAATATTTACAGAAGCGAAAAGTGTGATGTCCAACCCCTACTGCCTCTTACCGTGAACAGAATTCAATATTTACAATATCAACGAATAAACAAACCAAAAAACAAAATAATAGGATGGGAAAACACGGATAGGAATACAACAAAGAGTCACAGTTCTCACAACAATACGGGAAACGCAATCAAAAATTACACTTAGCAACGGAATAGTTATGTAGATAGAATATCACAACAAATGCAAAAACAATACGCCAACCTCGCTCTCCCGACCAATGCCTGTTTTCCTCTTTTTAAAGGACGTCCTGGGTCTCTCCAACCAATCCCAGGGCATGTCGTCGGCGAGGGAGAGGAAGACACATACATACATACATACATACATACATACATGCATACATACACCTGCGAACGCAACACTCGATACAACCCATACGCTCTTTAAGATCTCAAAGCTCAGGGTTTTAAAAAGCTCTATGGAAAGAAACATGAATTGAATTGAATGTACACAAAATAGTTGTGTAAGTGGCAGTAGATATTTACACTTTTTAGTTATTATTTATTCTTCTTGTATTAGTTGTAATATGTAGTCACTTAGCAAAATTTCTTGCATCAATATTGTTTCTCTCTTTTTTTCAAATAAGTCAGTCAAAGAGAATAAAATTGCCACTTTGCAAACCATCTTGTCTCAATCTTGTGTTTCTCTTTCTCACATTTACAGGAATTATGTGAAGAGTCATTGGTGACTGAGATTGAATGCAGTGTAAAAACTTCCACATCAGGGAAAGACAAAGTAAGTGAATTTAATGTCCCTCTTGACACTACCTATGTTTCATCCAAACATGCAAATTAAATTTATCCGCAAAACTGGAATATCGCATAAAAGACATGCGAATAGGCAAATTACTGGTTTGTAAACATTCAGGATGCGCGCGCATAGAGGTTGCCAAATAAAACCAAAATCGCTAGCATTTACAGCGAGGGAATGACATCCGATGCAGCACAGAGTTTGTTGTTGCATTAATAAGTTATATTAATTACACAATATATATTTTATTTACATAATGCTTTCAGCATATTATAACTGTCACGGTTGCAGTTTTGTGCTCTCTCCGGATTGTCTGTTTTCACGTGGGGTTGTCTTGTTTGATCATTCACATGTTCATTGTTTTGGTTCTCGGGGCTGGTCACGTGTTTTGTCGTCACTCGGCTGTTCTGATTAGTCACCAGCTGAGTGTCATTAACAGGTCTATATATGGACACCGTATTCTATGTTTCCTTGTCAGTTCGTTACGTGTGTTCACTCACCTCTGTCTATGCGTAGGACTGCAGGAGTGTCTGCTGAATTCCGTCCGTTTGTCTGTTTGATCATCCAGTTTTCCGTCCCTTTGTCTGTCCGATCATCCCGTCTGGTGTCTTTGTTCTGCTCAGAGTTCCTGTGTTGTCATATTTTTGACTTTGGTTATTAAAGACATTTTACTTGCATTTGGGTCCATCTCTGTGATTTCTCACGTGACAAAAACAGCTTGTCACCCAGTGATAAGCACATTTATTAGGCAAAATTAACGTTAGTGAGTGGCGTTCAGTCTTACTAATTATCAAAACAATGTGACATTTACTTAAAATACATTCCCTGCATTTTTATGCAAGCATGGACCCTTTTCATAAGCCTGTTATGACACATTTAACGGTCATGATCCTTGAAAGTTTTGAAAGTTCTCATTTAAAAATAAAACATATGAACATTTATATGCATTTATGTATGTAGTATATCAGGGGTTTTCAAACTTTTTAATCTCGGGGACCCCCAAAAATGATGATTCCTTGCGGGGGACCCCTTTGCCGGTCCAAACACAACTCTTGATATTTGAAATAGTCAGTCGATTTTCTCTGCCCCATTGGGATGTTTCTGCTGTAGATGATGCTTGAGCTTGGATGGTTTCATGCATTCGTTGGAGAGAATCTCTTTACAAAGAACACATTGGGGTCTATCGACTCCCTGCTTTAACATGCAGGTAAATCCAAACGCAATGTAAGATTTGTCATATTTTCTGATTTTTGCCTTAGCGTTCTCCAAGTCAGATTTGCATGAACTGCTCGCGGGAGCGGGATTCTTTAAAAATCTTTCCATCATCTGTCCTGCACTTACAGCCGCTAATTGCTCCATGCAACTATGCAAAACATTAAAGAACGCAAAGGATTTTGGGTTAAACACATTACAATTAAGTATCCTCTTATTTAAATCATAAAATTATATATATATATATATATATATATAATTTTATGATTACGAACCGAATCGTGGGTTTGGTGTATCGTTACAGTCCTATTATTTAGGCAAATAAGACTTCTCCCATTCACTGCGCTCTAAGTTTTCCCAACTATGACGACTTCTGCTACTGAGAAACCCAGAAATGTGAAAAGGGTCTATTGTGATCTCATTTAACAACTAATAATAGGAGTGTCAAAATGAATTGTTTCTTCGGTGCACCGCGATGCAGATGCGAGCAATTCGACATCGGTACGAGTGTCATTTATCTTCTATGTGCTATGTTGCGGTAGAATAATATGGCAAAGGAGGCGATGGCGAGTAAATAAAACACTCCAACTACTTAAAAAGCAGATAATTGTGCACAATTCACTGCTTGTGAGTTTGCTGGACAGTCTTACACTGACACTAAAGAAGGTACAGCACAAGCCGCTATTTCACTAGTAGGGTGAAATGCTGTAAAACTGCTCTTTCACAGGATTACCTGTAATAACCGCGCATTATGCGTCTATAGACTGCAACTGCGACTGTTCTTCCTGCATCACTCATCGGTGAACAGCGCTTTCATTTTTAAAGCCAATCTCAGCCCTTTCTGTTGAGCAGGTAAAGACAATGACCAATCACACTCCTACAGGAGAGGCATCCATGCACTTCAATAGTCCCGACTTTGTCCCTTCTGTGTTTTCATATACAACCCAGTGTGAAATACACTAAGGCGATGCAAACTTATAAATACGTTATAAGTCAAAAACGAGTAACTTTTTAGATTCAGCATTGCGTGAATAGTTAATTAGGTCCTCACGTCATTTAGCTCTTCTGATGGCTGTTGGCCAAAGACGTCTGCGGCTTGCATTAAAACTAGTGTGGGTAGAGGGTATACGGTAAAATTTACGTTTTCTATTTTTGGACTTTTAATTTTGGCATCCAACCGCACAATATGACATGTTGACTGCAAAAGACAAACAGCAAACACGCGCAGTTGAATCCGTGTGACGTAGGCTGGTAATTTCCCTATAAAGCAGGGTTTCCATCCAGTAAGTCAAGGAGAACAAAATCATCACTTCCTGATTAACAGGTGCCAAATATCAAAAGTAAAAACGGAGTTTGCTGTGGTAGAAGCTGCGTGAATCTTTTCTTTATTTAATTAATTTTTTGCACAAATTAATTACACTTGCAATAAAATGTCCCAAAAGATGGTTTTGGTCAGTTGATGCACTGGTTATCAAGCTGATATAGGTTCAGGTGTTCATTTTTGTAAACGGTTTGTTTTTAGCCAGTAATTTAATGCTATAAAAACGGGATGTATCTGTCACGGTTTATGGGTTTGTGTGTTCTTTCTTTATGTTATGTGTCATGCCGTTGTTTGTCCTTGTTCTTGTCAGTTGTCTCTCAGGTGCCTTTGCAGTCTGTTCATCGGGTAAAGTCTTCTTTTGGGCCAGTGACTCTCTTTTTGTTTTTGTTCGCTCTTCTCCAGTCATTCCAGTCGTATCCTTTGTTACTAATCATTTCATTAAATACTTGCATTTGGATCCTCTCTGTCTGTGTTATGAAGCAGACTGACAGACAGGATGATTTAAACGAACAACAGTTTATTAAGACAATACTAAACACAAAGGGGATTGCCAGAAGGATATGGGAAGACGATGGGGATATGGACAGCACACACCAGATATCAGGACGGAGGACAGACGGATGACCCACAGACTGAAGAATCGGGGAAATGGACTGACAGATGGATGGACACAGACTTGAGGTACGGGAGACTGGATCGACAGATGGATAACACAGACTGGAGACTTGGAAGACTGGACTGGTGGATGAATGCCCACAGACTGGAGGTTTGGGAGACTGGACCAACAGATGAATGCACTGAGGACAGACAAAGGATTACACAGACCACAGACTGAAGACTTGGAAGACTGGACTGGCGAATAGATGCACACAGACTGGAAGTTTGGGAGACTGGACCAACAGATGAATGCACTGAGGACAGACAGAGGATTACACAGACTGAAGACTTGGAACAACTATACTACAACAGCAATAAGGTAAGTGCAGGGAAATTCTTAAGGAGAGTGTTCGGAGGGAGTACACTCAGAGTCCGCTTCGTAGGAACGAGCCCGGACCCTGAGTGCTGTGAGGAGTGAGCTTAAATGGAGTGCACGGTGATGGGAAACAGCTGTGACCAATTAACATTAATGTGAAGGTGCTAGTAGTGACTAAGTGAAGGAAGCTGTGCTGAATTGTGAATCAACCAGCGATCTCTGACTGAGGAGATCGCTGGTGATCGTGACAGTCTGTTGTCGTGACAGTATCATCGTGATTGACAGTTGTGAATGACAACTTCTCTGAGCAGACAGTCAGAGCTTCGGTAAGAGATTAAAGTACCAATGTTTGATTTCTGTGTCATTTTACCATGCTAAAATGAGCAGTAAACTATTTTATGACCTACAGGATCTGATGGATCACTGTTTTTGGTTTAAATGTGGGCTTTTGTTTGCTGATACACGCTGAATGTCATGTAAGGGAAAACAGGTGATTGTTATCTAGCAGTAATTCTTTTTTATGGGTATGAAATAATTAATAATAATAATAATAACAATAATAATAATAATAATAATAATTAGGAAGACAAGACTAATGTTAGCCTACGTCCACATTAACATTTTGAGTTTCGGCATGTTATTGAGTTAATTTACTGAATTTGCTTTTTTTAAAAATATTAAACATTCTAGAAACCAAATCTCATATAAAAATAGAACTCTAAATATTATATATTATTTATATACATAAGTTACCGTTGGCCTTTTTTTTCTAAAACACCCAATAAACATTCAAATGAATGTAAATTCCTCTTTGCCAGATATAATTGAGGCATTGAATAACCCAAATGAAAATGGAGGCAAAGAAAAAATAAACAATATACAAGCGATGATGCAGCAGCAGACAGAAATAAGTTGACGTATTAATACTGCAAATTGTATTGTACAAATCGATTAAGATTATTTTATATAGTGCAGGGATGTGTAAATATCCTGTTTATTTTTAGAAATATTGCTGTATCTTTTGCTAATATAAACACACTATTTTTTCCCCCCATGGCAAACAGCTGTTCATGATATTTTGGGTCCTGTTGATAGGTTTTTATTTTTAATTAACATTCTAAAAATGTTTGTGTATATATTTTCATATTTTACAAAGGTTACTTCGACCCCTATGAAGATAAAAAATACCAACAACCTGTTATAAGAAATAATTTTTGCGCTTCGCTTATTTTGAATCTAACATAAAATGTTTTATCAAATTATTAAAAAATTATATTTTTTTTATTAAATCGTATATTATTACGTGTTTTTAAATGCAAGCGATTGATCACGGCTCCTCCTCTGGCTCCATCAGGTAGTCCCTTCTGCGCATGCCCAGACTCCAATATCAGCAGTTTTTGCGGCAGTATGTGCCCGTCATGAGGCGTTGTCGTACATATTTTTTTACAGTCATTGCTATAAACATAATAGATGGCTGCTGCATTGACGTCTCGAAGCAACGAACCAAAAGCGAACCATGCTTTCTGTTATGTCTATGGGCAGTACATCAAATGTATGGACATAGGTCAGGGCAGAGGTCACTGAATCCAGCATATAGGGGTTCTCAACCGTCCGGCACATTCTGTCTTTGTTTTTTTGCAGCTCAAATGACAGCACTCTGTATTTTGTTTTTTTGCTTGTACAGTGGCTCTGAACTGTCAAAAAAACCCTCATTTTTTTTTTTTTTGGGGATGCGAAAAGTGCAAAAAATCTAACCCGGTTGATTTAAAAAAAAACGGATGACGGAAGAAAGTTTTGGAGGCAGTATGTCAATACGATTCACACAGTGGATGGAAACACAGCTACTGACAATGTTAGATGTAGCAGGGTTAAGCATCATTTTAGGCAGTTTTTCCTGAGCTGTTTTTTTTTATTATTTTATTATTTTTTTTTAACTCTCTGTTGTGTATTAATTTATAATAATCACTAGTGTATTGGTGGATGGGCGTGACATGAAATGTAAGGACAATTTGGCCCTGTGAGGACCTCCACATTTAAACACATTTAATGAATAAAATTGGGTCGGTTGTGTGTTGGCTCATTTTACATCTGGCATTAAGATTTTTGAAGTGTTTTGGTATTGATTAGACATTGTAGTGTGGATGAGGTGCACACTAACCGCTGTGACTTTCATGCTGTCAGAATATTCCGTTTTTAATTACACATATACTCAGGCATATGATTTTTTTTATTAAACCACCCAAATGATTATTTTTTTCATTAAACCAAATTGACCCTCACCTATAAAATTTGATTTGGATTGAATTTGGATTGAATTGGATTTTACTTCAAAAAAAATTCGGCGAAGTGAGTAGCACGTTCACCTCACAGCAAGGTCGCTGGTTCGAGCCCGGCTGGGTCAGTTGGCATTTCTGTGTGGAGTTTGCATGTTCTCCCCGTGGTTGCGTGGGTTTCCTCCGGGTGCTCCGGTTTCCCCCCCAAGTCCAAAGACATGTGATATAGGTGAATTGGGTGAGCTAAATTGATGGTAGTGTATGAGTGTGTATGGATGTTTGCCAGAGATGGGTTGCAGCTGGAAGGGCATCCGCTGCGTAAAACAAATGCTGGATAAGTTGGCGGTTTATTCCGCTGTGGCTACCCCAGATTAATAAAGGGACTAAGCCGAAAAGTTAATGAATGAAAATAAGTATACAAGCTGTGATTGTTTAAAAGCATGTAACTGTTCGTTATCAGTGTTATATTTAAAAATAAAAATATTTTTTTTATCAAATTACTTTTTACAAATATTCAACTATATTTTCATACAAAATCAATTGGACATATTTCAAATAATGTTTTTGCTGAGACGGGCAGTCAATTTGAGAAAACATTTAATTATTAATTATTAATTTAATTATTAATTATTAATTGTATACTACATAAAGATGTAGCTTTGGGTTGCGATTATGCAATGACCTCATCATGTAAAGTAATATGTTAATAATAACCTATTGTGCATCTGGATGTAATGTTTTAATATAATATAATACACAGGGCCTCAGAGAGTAGAGACATGACAGGCTTACGCTTTTCAGATACTACATCAGGACATCTCTGATTAGAGCGTGATATCATCTGGCAACACTTTTTGGGCAGGCTTTAGCTACTTTTTATTGGAAATAGTTGGCAACACTACTTAGCAGTTGGTTAAGCTCCATCGCAGAAAGTTTTAGCTACAGAATGACTGCCCTGAATACAGATGTGAGCAAACAAGCTTCCACAATTGTTGATAAGAGAGGAAAGACCACTAATTCAGTGGTGTGGAGGTGCTTAGGCTTTTTAACAGGGTGTCTGCAGGGTCTTAAAGTACTAGTTGATCAATCAATTATGAGAAAATTAAGGTCCTTAAAAGGTATTAAAGCCTTAATACCGTTTTTTACAAGGTCTTCAATTTTTGTCGAGCGTTGTCCAAAGTGTTTGACTCCAAAAACGCATAAATATATTTTATTTTCCTCAATTGGTTCGGGCCGGGTGAGTCCGGCCAAGCTCCTCTGTCCGGGTGATTCAATTCTGACCAAAACAATACAGTCAGATACTGGCAAATGTAAGTGTATGTGTGTGTGTGTGTGTGTGTGTGTGTGTGTGTGTGCGTGCGAGCGTGCGTGCGTGCGTGTGTGTGTGTGTGGAAGGTCAGAGTGCATACATAAGGAATAATATATACATATATAAATAGACAACATGTATAACAATCAATAAATTAAGTCAATCAGTGGTCAAGAGTAATAACAATGATAGTAATAATGACAGTAAAAAAAGGACAACAGTAATAACTGACAATAGCTTCAATAATAATAATAATAATAATTACCTGTACACCAACTACTACTACTGCCACATCACACTACCACATCCTCAACTACTACAACTATGATGTCTACTACTACTGATACCACTACAATGACTACTACTACTACTACTACTACTACTACTACAATAAAGTCTACTACTACTGATACCACTACAATGACTACTACTACTACTACTACTACTACTACAACAATAAAGTCTACTACTACTGATACCACTACAATGACTACTACTACTACAATAAAGTCTACTACTACTGATACCACTACAATGACTACTACAATAAAGTCTACTACTACTGAGACCACTACAACAATGACTACTACTACTGATACCACTACAATGACTACTACTACTACAAAAAATGTCTACTACTGCTGATACCACAACAATGACTATTACTACTGATACCACTACAACGACTACTACTAC
>CAIGQQ010033438.1:777686-792497 GCA_903798035.1 Danio albolineatus
ACAATGACTATTACTACTGATACCACTACAACGACTACTACTACTACAATAATGTCTTCTACTACTGATACCACTTCAACAATGACTACTACTAATACTGATACCACTACTACAATGACTACTACAACAATGACTACTACCGATACTACTACATCTGCTACCTACAACTGGAACTACTACAACAACATCTATCACTGCCACCACTGAAACTACAACATTAACTACTGCTGCTTCAACATCTACTCCTTTTGATACAACTACACCTACTATTACTACTACTACTACTACCACAACATAATACTACTACAATGACTGCTACTCTCACTACTATGAAAACAATGACAGCAACCTGAATAATGACAATGGTAGAAATACTTATATTAATGATAATGAGGGGACAGCTGGAGAACAAGTCTGAACAGTAATAATAATAATAATGAAAATAAAAGTAATAGAAGTAATGATATTAATGATAATAGTGAGGAGGTGAGGGGGGTTGGGAAATCAGGAAGAGGACAAATAATGATGGTAATATTAATAATAATAACAATAATTTTTAGAAGAAGGAAAAAAAGAGAAGAAATGAGAGAGAGGGAAGAAAAAGATGAAATGGAAAAGAAATGGGAGGAAAAAATTAAAGTAGGAGAAGAAAGGGAAAGAAAATAAAAATACAGCAGACAAAACAATTATAATAATAAAAATAAAAAATTACTACAATAAAGATAGTAAAAACATAATAGGAACAAAGTAAAGAATAATATTAATTAGAAGAATAACAATATGAAGATTTTTTTAAAATATAAAATGCAATAATAATAACAATAATAATAAAAGGAATGATGAAAGATCAAGAGGTGGACATATAACAAGTTTGACAACAATAGTATACTTATGCTGATAATAATAATAATAATAATAAAATAATAGTAATAATAATAATAAAACAATAGCATTAAAAAAAGTATGACATGCAGCATGAATCAGTACAGTGCAATGCCCAGGCTACCATGCCCATG
This sequence comes from Danio albolineatus, assembly GCA_903798035.1. Taxonomy (NCBI): domain Eukaryota; kingdom Metazoa; phylum Chordata; class Actinopteri; order Cypriniformes; family Danionidae; genus Danio; species Danio albolineatus. The sequence continues at coordinate 778,703 of CAIGQQ010033438.1, forward strand.
TCACACTTACCCTGTGAATGTAGTATATGCAAGTACAAACTGATACAAACTTCTAAGCTAAGGACATGTTGCCATTTAGTATGGCTTCTGGAAAATGATGTCAGTCATTGACCCCCGATTCGAGCTCAAATATTTTTCACGCATGACTATATCTGCAACTTAAGAAAGAAGCAACTTAATTCAGTGTCATATTTTGTGACCACAGCTGACCTCTGGTCTAGTCGAACCTCAGGACCCCATTTGCGCTTGACAGTCTACTTTATTGATAAAGATTGGAATCTTGTCAGCTTATGCCTCCAGATGGTCTGCTTTCCAGAGGATCACACTGGCGAAGCAATTGCAGCCGGACTTGTAGATGTGCTCACCTCCTGAGGACTCAGCGGGGAGGACCAGGTTTGCATAACCAGAGATAGTGGGACAAATATCATCAACACTGAGTTGAATGGATGGACAAGACTAAAATGCTTCAGTCATAGATTGAGCTCTGCCATTGGTAAGTTATACACAGTTCAGGTAAATGCTCGCCATAATATCAGCGCTGGCCGCTTCAAATAGAAGGCTTTTGACTTTGTTAAATAAACTTGAGCACTGCTCTTTTCTGAATATGTCTGAAAGGAAACCCACTTTATTCAGTAATTTAATTTAATTTTTCCTATAATTCCTTATAAAGTTATCAGGAAAATGTGGGAAACAGCACCTCCTTCTTGAAGAGGATTAATAAATAGTAAGCCTAGTGCAGGGGTGTCGAAACTCAGTCCTGGAAGGCTGGTGTCCTGCAAAGTTTAGTTTAAACCCCAATCAGACACACCTGGGCTAGCTAATCAAGCTTCTACTAGGCTTTCTAGAAACATCATTGCAGGTGTGTTGAGTCAAGTTGGAGCTAAAATCTGCAGGGCTGTTTCTAAATTTCAAGAATGCAGAGAACGGACTTGTGTTCTTGTGGAGACCGGTCTTGCCAGGCCATATCAGAAAAATGAATTCGGGGGACCGCAAGGACAGGATGTGTCCTGTGAGAAATGAGATGCTGCGTTTTTCTTGATAGTCACTTGACCCTCATGCATCTTTAAACAAAAATTATTTAAACATTACAGCACCCATACAACAATTTATTGTTTCCCCCATTTCACAATATATATATTATGCATAAAGACTTCACAAATATATGTTGCACATCTCAAATAAAGCAGATTTTAATACGAATTTCAGCAAATAAACACCCTTAGTGTGTTTAAGCCTTCATTAAAGAGCCCCTATTATACATTAAAAAGGGTCATATTTTGGTTTTGGGGGTCTCCAACAGCAGGCTGATCTGCATGCATGGTCAAAAAAAACTTTCATTGTCTTAAATTTTGCATTTATTTTTACCAAATTATCCCAGCGACTCCTTTATGAATCGTTCAGTGATTCATTTGTTCCAAAACCCCTCCTTAGCGCGATGCTAAACTGCACTGATTAAACCAATGACCCAGTCTGTTGCGATTGGTCGACATCATTCAGTGTGAGAGAATGCCCACCACGGCGTATCAATACTGAAGTAGACATAGTGTGTGTGAGCATATCTGCCAACAATCGTTTTTCCCGGGAGTCGCCCGTATTTCAGACACCTCACCCCCGAAACTAACCCCCCGGTCTCCCAGCATATCACTCTATTCTTAACCAGAAGTAAAAACAGTGACACACATTCAGTATTGGTGGCAAAAGCTGGACCATTATGAAAGTGGCAAAAGCTGGACCATTATGAAACAGCACCGCCGCATGTGTGTAGGAGAGCTGATGTAGCCATAGCAACAACAAACAGCAGTGAAACGCAAGCTCACAAACGCATTTTAATCCGTAAACAAAGCGGCACGTGACACGTTTACAACGTGCTTTTAGACACAATATAAGAATAGAAAGTTAACCAGATACACTACAAGCGGTTAAAAGTTACAAAATACAATTAAATGCAACATTTACAAGCTAGAGAAAACAATGAGGCAACCGTTTTAATCGCACTTACTCACTTGTTGGAAAGCTGGCCAGATTCACCGGTGTCCCGGTGCTCCCAAACTCCGGAGGTAAATAAGTATATCTCTGGACTTTAATAATAAATCTTTACAAAATGCTGTGCTTTACACCTCCAGTCGCAATGACTTCTGGGACTGCTAGAGCGAGTTCGGTGCTCAAGTCTGCATCGCTCTGTCCTCGATACCAAGAACTCATCCGGGAACTTTCACACGTCTTCTGTTCTTGCCATCTTGAGTTTTGGAACTGAACTTTGGCAGATGATGATGACATTACACAAGAACACGAGAACGCAAGATCGCTGAAGAACACATATTGAGAAACAGCCCAGGACACAGGCCCTCCAGGGCTGAGTTTGGACATGCCTGGCCTAGTGGCATAGTTTTTATTATGATTTCTTTCCTCCTTTTTAAGTGATTTTATAGGGAATTAATTTAGTCTTTGGTCAAAACATACGTATTTGTATAGATATACACAGTTCTTTTAATTAAATTCAAAGGTATTTTTCTGGCATGGGGAAAAATTATTTACCTTTTTTGCGAAATCAGATGTTTAAATCTATACACAGAATTTAGAATTTTTCTCAAAAATAATAATGAAAATAACATAACTTGTAGTTGAAATATAAATACAAATGATAATTATTGCGAATTATTATTATTTTTTTATTAATTTTTTTTTTCTCACTTTTTGCAGAGAAAGTTAACCAAGACAAGTGAGTGGACAGAGCTATTGGATTCTGTAAAAAGGTAGTGGCTGCCATTTCCTTATCCTAAAAGAAGAAGAAACGGGGGTAACAGTTTATTTCGATGGTCCATTTGAGTATTAGTAGACTGTCTACTTAATATCTGTTTTTACTGACATTCAACAGACATTTAACTGACTATAAGAAACTTTGCAAGTACATGTCAACTTACACTAACCCTACCCCTAACTCCAACCCTAACTCCAACCTGACAGTCTACTTATAATCTATTGAGAATTAGTTGCAATGTAACTTAAATTCAACAAACAGACCATCAAAATAAAGTGTGACCGAAATGGGACCTTGCAACTGCTCAGGAGGAGTATCATTTTCCAAAGCACAAACTCATCAGTGAAACGCCTACAAGATGGGGCTCCCGTCAAACAAATAGTGAAGCAGATTCTGGAGCAGAAAAAAGCCATCACAGAGGTCCTCTCAAAAGACAAGAAGACCAGGCATATGATTCCTGCCTGGTAAGATGTGGATGTTTTAGAGTCTATAGATGCATCCTTGAATTCACAACCAAGCCTTAACCTCTTAGCCAGCGCCCCGACGTGGTCGCACTGAGGCGCTATTTTTCCCACATGTCAGTGTTTATAAATAGATTACACCACAAAGAGCACTCGTAATCTGCACAAACTATATATCAATCTAAAGCTACAACCCTCAAGCACCCTTTGCAGCTAGTTGCTTTTCAATGGGACGCTTGTAAAGGATGTATTTGCTAAATTTGTGTAAGTATTACAGAAAATGCTTAATAGATATAGAGTTAATATAGTAAATCAACACACACACGCATTCACTGCAGTAGATCAGGGTTTATTTCAAAAGGTAAGAGTCCACAGAAAACATCCTATCGAACACATTTAGTCCACTGATATAATAGTACGGATTATGGATAATTTTTCGTTTGTTTTTGCAAGGCAATGTCATAGCTAGGGCCAGATGGAATCTGCGGACATTTTTTGCTATTTCTGCGGAGTATTTTGCTAAAAATCTGCGGATTTATGCGGAATCATTTTAGGAACATCATAACAAAAAAATTTATATATAAAATAAAAAGTAACACCTTTTTAACTTTTATTTAATGTTTACAATGCGAATCCAATTAGATCCACTTTATTTGGTAAACAAAGCAAGTCTCTCGAATAAAATCTCTGCTAAAAGACAGAAAATATTACTTTACAAACTGTATTGTAAATAAATCATATAAATATTTTCATATTAATCAATATTTTTACTGAAATTATTTTGAAAACTGATTAAATATAAATGTACACACATTTACACCCATAAATAAACAGAATCAATGCGCAGATTCCGTGTGGCCCTAGTCATAGCTTACAGTGTTACAGATAAAATAAGACCACAAACTAAATAAAAAGTCAAAGTTATAGTTACTAAAATCTAAACAAAGCTGTCGAGTGTTTAGACGATCTGCATGTGCTGTCTCTCATATGCTGTCGATCACTCACAGTTACTTCCTACTTAGTTTGACTGACGGAGAATTTAGCCAATGGCTGTATGATTATTTCTTTATTGGTCGAGGGCTGTGTTACTGCACACTTTTTGCTGTTATTGGCTCAGTAACCTGTCAATCATCACGCGACGCACCTTCCCCCTGTTGCACAGCTGCTAACAGTTCAATACAGCCCTGACCAGCCCTTTAATTTTTTTTTTCTAGGTTTTTTTTTTTTTTTTTAGAAGTTATTAGAGCCTGGAGGTATTATAGTCTTTGCAAATTCAGTTTGCAAACATTTGTTGGTATAGACATTCATTGTGTGCATTCTTGACAGGTTTTTCCTGGCTTTTTATCATGATATAAATTTTGGCCATGTCGTCCAGCCCTTGTAACTGTTGTTTTTTTTGTTTTTTTTTGCCAGAGGTTGAATTTTTCAGCTTTGAAGAAGCCAGATCTGATGAACCGTGTACTCTGGGCTCTAAATCTTCAAGCGATGACTGACTCCTCACAAAAACCGCGACTGTGATAATATTTTGTCTGTCAAGACATTGAAACAACCATCCTGTAAAACCAAACAATCTGACTTTTTAAAGAGGACAGAGTGTTCCACAACTGATCAGCTCTTGCAATCAAGACCTAGTGTGTGATTAAAAACAGCTCTGCTGAAGTTCTACACGAAGACCATGAAGATGATTTTGATATCAAATTACATTTATTGATGAGTATTATTTGCAAAAAGTATCATTTAACAAGACATAGGATTTCTTTGGCAGAGGCCCCGTCTGTAGATTGAATTGGAAGCTTTTAGATCCAGTGAGGACGAAGAAGCCTACCTCCCTGAACAAGGCCAACCTGGTGGTGGTGGTGGTGGACGGTGGATGGACTTCTGCGTCGAAATGAATGGACAGGTTATATATTCCTTGTATCTCGTGGATATTGAACTGATTGTGATGAGTGATGCGACATTAGGTCTTCCTGGTAGAACTAGCGCTAAAAGCTACAGATCTCATATCTGGTCATGTATCTGTTGATGAAGCGGTAGTACCACAAACAAAATTGACAAACTTCAGAATTTTATGATGACGCCAACAAAGTCTTCTAAGTTCACTGTGTTTACTGTAAAGGCCTGTTTGTTCACAAGGAGCTGTGGCGTCATACTCTGAGAGACCCTTCAAAGGTGTTTTTCTGAAGCAAGTCTGAAGCAACTGGCAAGGCTAAAGTCTTAGTGCTGGCAGATATTGCAGATCAACATCCTCCCAAGCATTGTCTCCTGAGGTGTGGAAGATCTTGGGAAATATGAAGAAAGATGACATTTCATCAGTAGTTCAGAATTTTCTTTATGATTTTCTCATACTTCATTTGAGGCAGAGTCTTTATAACAAGCATGGCAGTGATCCAACAAAAACCTGAATACATCAGACAGAAGATTCATGAAATTTATGACTCTTGATCAGCTTGAGAAGAAAATACTCCATATTTACTTTTGAAGATGCTGTGGAACCATGCAATTCTTACAGAGTCATTGAGGCTGTGAAAGATTTCTCTGGTTTTGATGAAAAGAGACATTCATATAAGACACCTAGTCTTGCACTGAAGTTAGGACATTCACTTAACAAGCTTGGTGACTTTATTCTCTGCAGGGCAATAGCAGAAGAGGATGATGATTTGACAAAAAGCAGCAGAGCGATTCAAAAGACTGCTCCAGTGAAAGGGCAGAACCTGTGTCCCATGCTGCTCTTGCTATCATAAGCAAATCAAAGTTCAACAAACCATCCACTATACCATTTACACAGGATATGCAGCTTATCCACCAGAACCTAGAGAATAATGTAGGCGAAGCATTTGATAGTCTGAAAAATCATCAAGTGTTCGCAAACATTCAGAACTCACCAAAAGTGACACTTGCACAAGTCATAATATTTAACAGATGTTGTGCAGGAGAAGTCTCAAAAATGACGCTTGAGTGTTTCAAAAGAAGAGATCAGTCTGATCTTCATGAGGACATGGCTCTCGTTCTCTCTCCATTTCAGCAAAAAATGCCCAAGAATTTCAAAGGACTACAAATCATGAGCAAAAAAGGGGAAAAAAGTCACCATTCTGTTGAATCCAGATGCATGTGAATTAGACAGGGAGAACCCCTTCCTGATCAATCACCAGCTTCTTCAGTGTACAGGACTGCATCAGACTTTTTGAAAGTCAGTGTGGGGGAAAGAATCCAGAATATCTTAAGTTTACACAGCTCCGCAAGCAAGTGGCGACAATGTCTCTGTTTCTTAATTTTAGGCAGAACGAGCTTGACCAGCTGGCTAACTCTTTGGGCCATGACAATTGGGTCCATAGTGACTATTATTGCTTGCCAGATGCAACTATAGAAATTACAAAAAATCTCAAAGCATATTCTGGCAATGGAGAAAGGATAGCTTCCAAGATTCCAAGGAAAATCTCTAGATGAAATTGAAATCGAAGGTACGTAAATCATTTTAAAATTATACATATTTAAAAATTACTCACCCACAAATGAGTTGTTTATGTGCTGTAAGAACCCTTTAGCCTCATTCAAGCTACAAGCGACTTGCAGCAGCAAAGCATCACCGTTAATTTTGGCATGCTGTCTCTCCCGAGACAGCATGCCAAATACGCTTTATTATCAATCATCAGCAAAGTGTAAACTCTTGAAAGGGACTAAGCCGAAAAGAAAATGAATGAATGAATGAATAATTGTGTACAGTTCTAGACAATGTTGGAGCTAAATTTGAATTAAATGTAAATTAAAATGTGCTCTTAATGATGTGTGTATGATTGTAGATCAAATTGATCTGGAATTAGACGAGGAAGAAATAAGTGATGACGAAGATTCAGACCCTGACACGAAGAGTGCAGACCCTGCCCATGAAGTGAGGGGTAAGTAATAAGTTTTATTCTGTTCATCAATAGCATTGGTCTTCACTACAAAATTGACCACAGAAGCCCGCCACGTTCCTCACATCAATCTGGTGACAAGTCTGAAGTCTGTTTAGTTAATGCCTTCATTTACTGATTAATATGAATCTCAAACTTTTTTCACTAAGTATCACCTAAAAAAAAATAGTCTCTCCAAGTACCACCATAATGACCAGTATTGAAATACAGTAGTGTAGTAGGCCTAATTAAGCAGCTACAGCACTGCACAGTTCAAAATAAAGGCAGATTAACTACTATTATTAAGAATATGTATTGTCGTCAGCCACTTTAAACATTATAAATAGTTTGAACATTAACTGTGCTTGCAGACAAAAACAAAACTTCACAGTTTAAATTAAAATGTGTTTTTAAGAGTGAATTAAAAATGGCGCTGTTCTTAAATAGTCAAAAGAAAACTGCTGTACTAGTTAAGTATTAATGTATAGTAACCTATTCATCAAAACCTGGAGTTGTTGCTTGGGCCTGATGAATATAGGAGATATGTCATACATATATACACAATTTTTAAATACATTTTGAAATATAAGTTGCATATACAGATGACATGTTCGTATATCTTTGACATCTAAACATTAACTTGTATTTTAAATATATGATTTGGAATTGCATATTTAAATTAGTAATTAGATCTGCTGCTGGCCGTTTACAGTAGGCCTGTGTGTGTCAGAAAAGCGAGTGATTAAATGCATGTATACAGTGCTTGACCAATTCATACGTGTGGTATTTTCTTAAGTGAACCGGCTTTAAGTTCGAAGTTGAAGGTGAAGTTCGGCTTTAACCACGCACTGGTTTACAGTTTTCAAGCAGACTCAAGTACGGTTTGTGGTTCCTCCATCTGTGAGCACGGAGACTAACTTTTAATTATATTCTACCTCTAAGCTTCAAGTTTGGTAAAGTTACTTGAGTCTATGTTGAGTCTCAAGACATTTGAATCACATCCAAAATAATTTAGCCTAAATGTGAGGAAACAAACTAAACCGAAAGCCTCACTACTTTACGAAACAAATAACTTTATATATTGAAAACACACATTATTTTACACAACAATGAACACACATTTAACACATTTGTAATTATTATTTTGTCTATGATGCAGCATGGGGAAATTCCTGAGTTTGCAGTAACTGAAATGCCAACACAACAGGACTGGTCTGCGGAAGGGGCTCTCTGGCGCGTACCTTCTCCGCAAGTGCCATCCGCCTCTTCCTCTGCACCAAGCTGATTGATTTTTAACATCTGATGATGCTATGCTCTCAAGTAAACATTCTAAGCACACCGGTGTAACAAGGTTATTATAATTAACAAAAACGAGTGAAAAAATGAAAACTAAAATTTTAAATAATTGTCATTAACTAAAATAAACATAAAAACGAAAGTTTTTTTTTAAACCAGAACTAACTTAAACTGTATTGTGTACATACAAAACTAACTAAAATTAGCTAAAATTATAGCAAAAACCTCCTTCGTTTTTGTAAATGTATTTAACAAATTACTTACTGTAGCTTAGTTTACTGTAAGTCTTTTAGAAGTAAAGCTATTTACTCCGCATTGCAGGTGCTTGACCCATACGGCACCTCAGAGTCTGTAGTCTTGCTGCCATTGGCCAGATAGAGCCGGTTCTCCAGTTCACCAAATCGAACTGAATAATTTGAAACGATTTGCGTCTCCAGTAAGCACTCATTCACAAACTACTTACTTTTTAACAAGCCTAATACCCCCCTCTGACTCTAAATTATCCAATATATACTCTTATTCTGTTATTAAAACAGTAATTATCTAAATATGGAAGTTATCCCTTATTTTCCTATCCCAATGTTGACAGGTATGTGTTATCTCTGGGGCCTGTTTCAGTAAGGAGATTCAACCAACTCTGAGTTGATTTACAGAGAGATTAAAAACTCAGTTTTAAAAATTAAAAACTCAGGTTAATCAGAGTTAAAGGCGCACACTGTGTCTATAAAAAGGCATTATCAATGGAGCACAGATATTACGAGTCACCATGACAACGTCTGAAAAAAGAGATCAGCATTTCTTTCTCCAGCTGAACTTGATGTGCTCATGCAAAGTTATAGCAAATATGACCATATATTTAAAAAAGCAACACCACTGCATCAGTGAAACAGAGACAGTGTGGGAAAACATAGCTGCTCAAGTTAATGTGAAAGTATACATTTAAAATCTTTAAAGTGTTTAAATATATTTGAGCATAATACATAAGTAATGTAATGTGTGACGTTTATTGACTTTTCACTTGGAAAAAGTGGGGACTGGCTGTAACTTTAAAGTTATTTCAAAATAATTGCTTTAAATGAGATAAAATAGGTTACTGCATAGTTTCTACATAATCTGATAAAACAAATACATATAACCGTAGCTTAATGTTCAGTGGAAATGTTTAATTTAAGGTTCTCACTTTTACACACATTGATCAGTTTGAGATAAAATGTCTAAAATAGAGTTTTTAAAGGATTTAAAAGTGCACTTCTGTGTTTATTTATTATTGATCAAGTGGCAGAAGTTAATATGACATTAAACGATACTGTTTAAAACGAGTAATAATCCCATTAATCTAGTTACAGAACATGTCCCTGTCAAGGTCAGTGAATTTAAGCTAAGTTTTAATTTAAGTTTGATTTCTTGAGTTTGTTAAACCTGCTATTTTGAAACGAAAAACCCAGTGTTTCTTTATTTCAGGGTTAGCTGACTCTGTTTTCGCCTCCTTTCTGAGGCAGGGCCCTGAGCTGTGCAGTTTTAGAACCAGACTAAAATGTGATGTAGCCTCTAAGGACACTCTTAATGACACCATCCATCTATACAATCCATGTTTTTCTTTGTTTCTTTCTTTCAATTTTGGAAAAAAAAAGGGATCGAATTAACCCAGGAAGAGGCAGAAAGTTTAAAAGGTATTTTTGAATGCAATTATAATATATTTGCATTGTTTGTATGTTTTCAGATGGTCAAATTGTTTGCACTGCGACAGAAAAAAATGGAATATTGCTACTTTTTACAGAAAAAAGAAAAATTTCCCCTGATGAGGCTGAGAGTGTTACGGCAGGTAGTGACGATGACAACGGTGTGAGGATCCAAATGCAGATTTATTAAAAGTCAGTATAGCAGTGGTCATCAGGAGCAAACAGGTATATAAGGGAAATCCAGAATCGTAGTCAAATAACAGGCAGAAGGTCAATGAGGCTGGTAGCAGGCACAGATAACAAATAACAAGACTAAAGTCAAAAAACACAGAAACAGGAACAAAGGAAACGCGTTGTATGGTCACGAACAGATCGCAATACTCAGCAATGACTGTGTGCAAGTGTGCTGTTTATAAAGTGTGTGTAATCAGTCCAGAAGCAGCTTCAGCTGAGAGAGTCTAATCAGATGGTGAATTGGAGCAGGAGTGTGTGTGTGTGCTGCATGACTGGATTTGTAGTCCGGTAACAAGCAGATTTGTAGTTCATGGAATGTTTGTGTGTGTGTCAACCAGCAATCTCTGGCTGTAGATCGCTGGTGATCGTGACAGAGAGCTCCAAAGGTACATGTTGGGTTGTGATGTTGGTTGATCCACATGAGTTTTTTTTTAACCCCACAACATTGCTGGCTTAGAAATCTTTTAGAATTACTGGATGCCATAGCAATAATCAAAAGGGAAACATTTGTGAATAAGCAAAAGTAATTTAAAATCTAGTAAATATAGTAATATAGTAAAATATAGTAAAACAATTTATTTGGGTGAAAACAGCACTGTTTACATTTACGTTCATTAAAACTTGTGTAACAAGCATTTTAGAAATAATGTAAAAGTAACTTTTTACCTAAAATATTACTTACTTTTCTTTCTAATGCCTTTTAACCACAGTTGCTCATCCTCGTCCTGGCTTGTCACTTAATGTCGAGTTCAGACTGCACGATTTTAGCCGTTTTGACTCGCTGACAAATGCATGAAATCACAGGCATGTGACAATGACACAGTGTGAGCTAACAGAGATGCCATCTGAGAGAATCGCCAATGAGTCGCTGGTAAGATATTTGACATGCTAAATATCTGGAGCTGTCTGCGATTTCAAATCATGCCATGTGAAATGTGTTTTAACTGAAAATAACATCGGCGATGGCGCCACGGTGGCCTAGTGGGTAGCACGATCGCCTCACAGCAAGAAGGTCGCTGGTTCGAGCCTCGGCTGGGTCAGTTGGCATTTCTGTGTGGAGTTTGCATGTTCTCCCCGTGGTTGCGTGGGTTTCCTCCGGGTGCTCCGGTTTCCCCCACAGTCCAAAGACATGCGGTACAGGTGAATTGGGTGAGCTAAATTGTCCATAGTGTGTGTTTGTGAGTGAGTGTGTATGGATGTTTCCCAGAGATGGGTTGCAGCTGGAAGGGCATCCGCTGCGTAGAACAAATGCTGGATAAGTTGGCGGTTCATTCCGCTGTGGCGACCCCGGATTAATAAAGGGACTAAGCCGAAAAGAAAATGAATGAATGAACATCGGCGATCACTTACAGCCAATGAGAGAGCAGCATCCACTAGCGTGGATATCTGCAGGTCAGCGGGAGGTTGAGGAAGAAGTTGAAAGTGCTCATTTTCAGTTTATTTGGACCCAAGAAATGGTAGCAGGAGCACCCGCGTCTATTTGATGTGTCGTCTGAGCAATATCAGGTTGAATATCCGGGTTGAAATGGAAAAAGGTTGAGGAGAAATTGCTAGTTCCCTTCACAGCCAGGTGAGCACATTAAGGCCATGTTCTACCCCACTAAACGCTTTCTCATTATGTAGTTAATACCAAAAGATATATAACGTGACCTCGTGTTGTTTCCATGTCATTTCTCACGTGCGCTCGGTTGAGACATAGTTTTCGGACTGAGACTAAGTTGTCAGCAGTTCTCTTATTCTCTTATCTCTTAAAGTCCTGCAGTGTGAAACCCCCTGTCGCATATCCATCTTGCTGTGTAAACACTGCATCGACTGAACGCTACCCCAGATAGTCACGCAGTGTGAAAACATCTGTGACACGACTACTTTGAAAATCCTGCAGTCTGAACTCGGCATAAATCTGAGCTGGTGTTGGGCTGCTGTTTGCTGGGTAACAGCAAACCTAAACAGTGCTGGGATTAAAGAGCATATATGTTAATATCAAAATAAATTCAGTATTATATAATCAGTTTATAAGGCAAGGCAAAAAACAACTGAAACATTTAGTATACTTGTATGTTTTACCATGTAAAATAAAATATTTTATGCAACAGGGAACACTTTATAGATTAGAAAAAACCTACACACCTTTATTAAGCTGAAGAAATCCACCAGTTAGGCAGCACTATGGAACTGCTGTCTTATTGAGTAGGATTCAGAAAGTGTTATAGTTTGTTTTGAAAGTCAGTGAAAATATGCATTTGTAATTTTATTCATCTGTTGCAGAGGCCAAATCAATTTGTGAAAAGACCGTGGCGCCAGACTGAAGTCAACGCTGTGATGAAACATTTCAAATCACAAATTTTAAAGAGACACCTTGCCACAAAAGCAGAGTGTGAGCAGTGCAAGATTGCAAAGGATCCTGTTCTTAGAGAAAGAACATTACAGAGTTTAAGGGATTTTGTGAGGAACCGAGGAATGTTAGATTAGTTCTGTTGGAGTTTTGTTGACCCAGCCCACTTCACAAAAAATTTTTTAAAAAATAAAATTTGATGATGAACCCATGTTTACCCTAATGCAATCCTGGGCTTATATAACATTCTTCTTTCAGACGAACACATTCAGAGTTATTTGAAATTTTCTCTAGGCACCTAATAACTTGGAATTGTGGCCCTTTTCTGAACATCAAAAAGCACAATATATCCATTGTCAATCTATCACAAACTATGTCAGTCTCACGTATCCATAAGGTTAACACGTCTTTTGAGGTGGATCATTTGGTTTTTGTAATAAAAATATATATATTTTTTATTTTTATTTTTTTACAAAATTGAACTCTTGAATGCTTTCAGTAGCAGCAGTGTCTGCGTTGGTGAGTTGACTGAGAGTCAGATGAACCAAACTGAATTAAAAAAATGAATCAAACAGCAGTCTGAATCAGAGTGATGTTCTGAACTCAGCCAACTTGACTCTTCACAAATGGGCATACAAAAACCCATCCATCTGCTCTAAAAGACATATTACCAGAATATAAGTGTGTTCATGTTCAAATTTTAGCTAATATATTTCTTAATATACAGGGTTTTTTTTTTCAATTGTTTTACCACAAATTTCAGAACCCTGATGTCAATTTTCAAGACTCTAGACACAAATCTCTTAACGGTCTCTACTTTTAACACAGACTCTCCAGTGTTCTAAACTCTGCATGTTGTGTTCATTTCCTTAAAGAAGTCTTGTATTTTCAGGATCACTGGTTCACACAATCCTTTTATCTTACAAAAACCACAGGAACATAACTTTAGATCATCACACACAAGACACACATCGATTCAATAAACAGTCATTAAATATTGCTGTTTGAAATGTATAATACTGTAGAGCAGTGTTTCTCAACTGGTGGGTCGCGACCCAAAAGTGGGTTGCGGAGTGTGTGGTCAAAAAAACAAAAGTTAATTTTCAACTTGTTTTGCGTATACCGGACTTTTATTTTGAAATGCG
>CAIGQQ010033438.1:802497-839701 GCA_903798035.1 Danio albolineatus
GCGCGTTTACAGAGTTTGAGTGAATTTACCGATTTACGCATTATCTGTCGACTTAAAGCACCTAATGAGTGAACTAAAACACTTGATGAGTGTAAACACAGTGCCTGTATTTGTCCACGCGATGGCAGCAACGGCATCTGTGTGTGGTGTAATGGAGAAAGGAGAGGCGGGTTTGTGGATGGACACGATCGGCTTTTGCGACGACTTCTGTCCCTGGCTTGACCAGGTGGACGGGACTGTGGTTACAGAGGCCGATACAGCACTTCACAAGCCCTCTACTGCTAATAAAGTAGAGGGAAACAGAATCGGTGAGACTATCAGCAAACACTCAAGCTTTATTAGGTGTAAAAATGATTAGAACTGGGAAAATAGGTATATTAAAGTATTAAAGGGTTCAAATAAATGTAAAGACACATTACTTAGGAAACAATGATGAGAAATGATCAATAATGGGTTTTGAATAGACTTTGGGATGAGAAAAAGTTGTCCAGTGAGGTAAATTATCCTAAAGTGAGACTTGTTTTTCACTTGGCCTGGTCAAAACAATGAGTCCACATCCAATAGTATTTTAAAACCCACAGGATGTGTCCTATTAGAAAATGCAGATAGCGCACACATACTGTAACAAACACACACATATTATTTAAGAATAAATATACAGGAATATAACCCAATGATGGGTTGCAGCTGGAAGGGCATCTGCTGCGTAAAACATGTGCTGGATAAGTTGGCAGTTGTGGCGACCCCTGATTAATAAAGAGACTAAGCCGAGAAAAAAAAATGAATGTATTCAGGAATAAATGTTTAGCAATAGCCAAAAATACATTGTATGAGTCAAAATGAATGATTTTCCTTTCATGCCAGCAATCTTCAGTCCATTAAGTAATTTTTCCATGAAGGTATTTTAATCTGAATAGTTCAGAAAGTTTCTGAAAATTGACCCTTATGACTGATTTTGTTGTTCAGGATCATCTTTGGAGACCATCAGCTTCTGCAGTAACTTTTGTCCCTGGCTGGACGAGGAGGACTGGACTGTGGTTTCGGATGCCGGTGAACCTGCTACTGATAATAATGCGGAGAAAAACACAACCGGTGAGTCTGTCAGCAGCCACTAGACTTAAGCTTAGAAAATGACAAAAACAATATTAAACAAAAATGAGAAATAATCAATAATGGGTTTTACACCTACTTTGAGAGGAGAAATCATTTTGTAAGGTAATATCGTCCTAAATGGTCAGCTGGGGGGACATATAATAACAGTTTTACTGTATAAAATAGATTACACCTATGAAGAGTCCATGTAAACCACCTATATCAATGTGTGTGTGTTGTAATTGTTTAGGAATAGCCAAAAGTGCAAGTGCAAATATAGATTTTTCTTTCAGGCCAACAGTCATCAGACTATTAAGTAAAGTTTTTTCCATGAAGATATTTTATAAATATATTTTAATCTCTGAAAACTGACCCTTATGGCTGATTTTCTGGTCCAGGAACATATTTGGAGGCCATCAGCTTCTGCAGTAACTTCTGTCCATGGCTGGACGAGGAGGACTGGACGATGGTTTCAGATGCCGGTACACCACTTGAAGAACCATCTACTGATAATAATGAGGAGAAAAAAACGACAGGTAAGATTTCTTAGAGTTAAACCATTTTAAGAACTGGGCAGAGAGGTATTTGAACGCATTGGAGGATTAAAGTAATGAATAAATGAAAGTAGACACATTATATATGAAACAAAAATGAGAAATAATGTGATTTTAAATTAAAAAGTCTTTCGTCATTTTAAATGCAAAGTTGACACTGTTTGAGATGTCTTGTCATGACAACCTGACATTACCAAGACAACACAGCTTGTCATAAATCCATCATAAACATGATCGTCATGAGGCCATTATATAATTGTGTCATGAATATTTTTCTGATCACTTTTTCAGTGGATGAATTTGTCTTTACAGTTTCTCATTAAAGTTGTCATTGTGTTGTTGAATAATTTTAAAACAGCGTCATTAATATTTAATGGCTTTTAAGTGACAAATTTCAAATTGTACCACTACAGTTGAGGTCAAGAAAAGTGAATGACACTATTATAAAAATTCAAGACAAATAGAATAGGCTCACTCATGTTTAAGACAGATTTATGACATGTTATGCTGTCTTGGTAATGTCAAGTTGTGACAAAGACAGGTTATGCAATTATGATTTCTTTGTCAAGTTACAACTGTAACAAAGGCAAACAAGTGATTGCTGTAACAAAGGAACCTCAAGCAATGTTATTGAAACTGACATAACTGAGCGAATGACACTTAATGACAGTTGTCATAAGCGTGTGTAAAATCTCCTTCATGTGTTCATGAGACGTGTCATATCATGATCATAAAAGTGTCACGATGAGTCCAGTCTTTCCATCAATCTCAGTTTCTGAAAATTGACCATTATGACTGATCTTGTCATCCAGGCTCACTTTTGGAGATCATCAGTTTCTGCAACGACTTCTGTCCGTGGCTGGACGAGGACTGGACGATGCAGTCAGATGAAACTACAGCACCCTATGAGTCCTCTCCCGATAACAGTGTGGAGGGAAACACAACTGGTGAGGCTGTCTGCAACCACAAAAAAGAAATAAAAAACATTTAGCTGCTCTTAGTCCAAGCATTTTGGGAAAATCAGCTTCTTCATAATGTGGGACACTCAATCAATTAATCAAAAACTAAACATCATCAGATAAACATTACAATGTGATAGTTTTAATGCACTTATTCTAGACATGGAGCAAATATTCTCATAGCCCTATGACTATATTAATTTATGCTCCTTAAGGCTCTCGCGAAATTGCAATAATGTTTTTTTTAGATGTTAGCATCAATATGTTAGACTTAAGGATATCTATAAGCTAGCGTGGTACATAACAGTGACAAAATTCACATTTAGAATAATGAATTGTGCTTGAGCTCAATCACTCTCACTGGAAGAGCTGTGAGAACCTAAATGTTGGCTGTTTTTAACAAAGGGGCTACTCTATGCCCTGCCCTCTCTTCATGTTTCAGTTGAGATTACGTCAAACATCAAATAAAAATGCACACCTCAAAGCACTGCATCTCATGTTCATCAAAACTCGCAGAAGTTTTTCACAGAAGGTGTTTCTTGTTTTATCATTGCTCCACTCATGTGTGACAGGACATTTGAACACAGCACCACAGTTTTGTATAACCCATTTTTTCACTGGCGTTCATGAGTTTATGAAGGAGCTACAAACACTAGACCATAAATGTCCCACTTTAGGACAGTCTAGCCTAAATCTACATTATTATTAATATTTTACATTTATATATTCTTAATAACCTCTACAATAACCGACTGCCACGTTTCTAATATTGTCTCTGTTGTTTTTCTTCATTTCAGAAATCCAAACACAAGGCAGCAGGAGGAACAAAATCCATGCTTTCTTCAGGAGGGTGTGGAAGGTCATGAAGAAGCCTTTCCTCCGCAGAAGACGGGAAAAAGAGGAGCCTGATCCTGATTCTGATTCAGAGCGCAATCCAAATCATGACCCAGGTCCTGATCGAGAGCCAGATCCAGAGCCTGATCTTGATTCAGAGCACAATCCAGATCATGAGTCAGGTCTTGATCGAGAGCCAGATTCAGATCGACAACCTGATCTTGATTCAGAGCACAATCCAGATCATGAGCCAGGTCCGGATCGAGAGCCAGATCCTGATCGAAAGCCTAATCCTGATTCAGAGTACGGTCCAGATCATGAGCCGGGTCCAGATCGAGAGCCTGAGCCAGTTCAAGAGCCTGATCAAGAGCCTGATCTGGTTTCAGAGCCAGATCCAGATCAAGAGCCAGGTCCAGATCAAGGGCCAGATCCATATCAAAAGTATGATGAAGATCCAGAGCCTGATCCAGATCCAAAACCAGATCCAGACCAAGAGCCAGATCCGGGTGAAGATCCAGATCGAGAGCCCGACCCGGGTGAAGAGCCAGATCCAAATCGAGAGCCAGATCCAAGTGAAGATCCAGATCGAGAGCCTGACACGGGTGAAGATCCAGATCCAGGTGAAGATCCAGAGCCAGATCCGGATAGAGAGCCAGACCCAGATCGAGAGCCAGATCCGGATGAAGAGCCAGATCCAGAGCAAGATCCGGATGAAGAGCCAGATCCAGATGAAGAGCCAGATCCGGATGAAGAGCCAGATCCAGATCGAGAGCCAGATCCGGATGAAGAGCCAGATCCAGATCGAGAGCCAGATCCGGATGAAGATCCAGATCAAGAGCCAGATCCGGATGAAGAGCCAGATCCAGATCAAGAGCCAGATCTGGATGAAGAGCCAGATCTGGATGAAGAGTCTGATCCGGATAAAGAGTCAGAGCATGTCGCTGGACCATCTGAGATCCAGAACATTGCTAAACCTCATCCAGATCCAGAGCCTGTTCCTGGACCATCTGGGCTCCAGATCTCTGTGTCAGGAGCCTATGACGATCAGCGTCAGTATGATTATAGATGCTAATATAACATATATTTGTCAATGTAAGATAAGATCAGTATGATAGACAGAAAGCACCTAACAACCTCTTCTTTTTTTCAGGGCCTTTGGAAAGGTTCTACAAACTGGGAGCTATTCTGGGAAGTGGGAGCTTCGGCACAGTCCGCAAAGCGATCCGTATATCTGATTGCGTGGAGGTAAAACACTCTTTCTATACATGTTGCTCTCTTTGTAAATTGTCTAATTGAGCATCTGTGTAGATTTAATGAATTTGAGAATGAAGAATATGGTGGAAAATATATTGATTGTGTTTCCTGTTTGCAGTTTGCCATCAAGCAGATTCAGAAGAGAAGCACTGACCAGTATGTCTCTATGGTAAGTTGGAAGAAAAAAATGACTTAATATTTTATTTCTTTAATGGTTTGGACACGTTTACTGTTGCATATCCAAGTAATTTATAACTGTATGAAAATTTCACTCATGGTCAAGTTGAAGAAAGTCATTTTGCTGTTCTTCATCTGTCGCTACACTACTGTAAAATTGACCTTACTTTTTGCCCAAATCATTTGGTGAAAACTGATTATGTGAACAGTTACTGTAGTTCGTCGCTGCACTGTAAATACTAAATACATACAAAAATACTAAAGTAACGTAATGTGCATTTAAACACTAGTTCACCCAAAAATGTAAATTCTGTAATCAATCACTCATCCTAGATGAAATCTGAGAGCTCCCTCATTCTCCATAGACAATAAAGAAACAAAAATGACCATGTGGACTCTGAAGAGTCCAGAAAAATACCAGAAACATTGTCAAAGCAGTCCACGTGTCTCCAGTGGTTCAACTGTGATCAAACGAAGCTCCAAGAACATTTTTTTACACCAAAAAAACTTGCAAAATGGCTTTGTTGGCATCAGATCAAAGTGTGTGTTTACTATTGTCAATAGTACAGTCAGTATGATGTATTACCACTATTAGAGTCAGCAGAGCAACAGGCAATAGTTGTATTGACCACAGTAAACACAAACACTGATCTGATGCAGAAGACGAAGGTGAACAAAGCCATTGTACAGTTTTTTGAAAAATATTGGAAATTTGTTTTGTTTATTCTGCAATATTTATTGTGATTTTGAATATAATTTCACCAAATGGCTTAAATATATTTGGAAAAAATTATATTTTTAGACTGATTGGGATGATTCTGTAGGAGAGTGAATCATGCATAAAATAGAATAATAAACATTATGCAAGCAAAAATAATTGCAATAGAGCAAAACATACATCAAGTGGATTTATTTTGGTTTTCTGAGGAGTCTCTCAATACTTACAGCAATTGAATAATCAATGCAGACTCAACATTTCAGATCCTGCGGTGTGACTATTGCAGATGTGCATACTGCAATATCATTGCTAAAACAATACATTAAACAGCCCAAGATGAATCTGTGCATCCTTGCTGTTACTCAAAAGCTATAGAATACACAAGACAATGTCATCCGTATAGTTTTGAATGGGGAAAAGTGAAAAGTGATCAATATGGTGAATGAAGCCCTGCCTTCTAGTACAGGAGCCAATCAGCGATCGCTATACACCAGGGGTGTCAAACTCACAGTTTACCCTTCACAGTTTAGTTCCAACCCTTCTTCAACAGACTTACCTGTAGCTTTCAAACAAGACTGAAGGACTCAATTAGTCTGATCAGTTGTGTAATATTAGGGTTGGACCTAAACTGTGCAGAGCTGTGGCCCTCCAGGAACTGAGTCTGACACATGTGCTATAGACTGAGGATTCTCCAGAGGAGGGGCTCGGACCAGATGTGAATTTCTGCAGATTTTGTGTTATTTGAACATTTAGAGATGAAACTAAAGAGCATTTAAACATTTTTGCATGAACTGAGCCTTTAAATGAAGTCTTTCTTCAGATCTGCATCTACTAACCCTTGTTCTCTTTTTCTCATTAGCCTGCTTTCGCTGCAAATCCGGTGATTAAAGAAGTGGCATTTATGCTCATGCTGAAGCGTCCACCAGTGTGCACATATGTCATCGAAATGTACGAGTGGTTTAATGAACCTGGATGCATTTCAGTGGTCTTGGAATACCCAAAGTCTTATGAAGACCTGAGGAACTGTGTAAGCAATCGTGGCAAGATGAAGGAACCTGTGGCACGTTGCCTAGTGCGACAGATAGTCCTGGCAGTCAAGCATTGTTTTCACAAAGGCATTGTGCACAACGACCTGCATAGTGGCAATATCCTGGTCAACATGAGGACTTTGCAGATCAAGCTAATTGACTTTGGCTGCGCTTCTGAATTGCGTGCACAAGACTACCGTAGCGCCGTCTTGGCCAGCACCTGGGATATAGGCTACATGCTGCATTACATGCTGACTGGAAACATGCGGAATTACTTAATTGCTAAAGCCAATCGCAGTATTTTAGTTGCGCCCAGCTTAACCAGTGGTGAGTAAACAGACACGAGCTGTGTTTCTATAAAAAACTTTATTTTTTAAGTTAAACCTATTTTTTATGCACATTTTGGCACAGCACTATTAAGGGTATATGGGACAGTTTAGGATACAGCCATTGGTAGCATTTTAATCACAAATTTCAGAAGGTATCTTGATAAATGTCAGATTTAGTATATATTGTACAGTCTTATAAGTAAGATGTAGTCCTATTAACCATCTTTCTCCTTGTACAGAGTGCTATGATCTGATCGAAAAGTGTCTGAGGGGAAACATGACACTTGATGACTTCTTGGAACATGACTGGATGAAATGACACTTGAACGAAGACAAGACTCAATGCAGATGAAGGTAAACACTACTCAGCCTGAAGGCAACTACATTTACAAGACACACAAAGCTGATGACTGGCCAACGTCAGAGTAGTTTTAGCGGTTTATCAATCATCTTCATTTTTGCTGGTATTTTCCATCGGGTACTTTAATGTCAAAACAACTTTAAACAAAGCAAGTCCAAAATGCTGATCAATTTGATGTCAAAACCTTGACGTCTATTTGACATCCACACATTGATGTTCTTTTGATCGTCAAAATGATGACACAAAAAGTATTATATGAAATGTTTTATGAATCTGAAAGCTTCATTTACAAATTGAAAATATTCCTACAATACATGTAAACTAGCTTGACGTCAAAACAACATCAAATTGACATCTAACACACGTCAAAAAACACATCTAGTTAATCAACTGACATCAGATCAATTAGCATTTTTGTGTTTTTGATGTTTTGACATCAACTTGCCCTTTGGGAAGCTTTGTACACTCAAAACCCAAAATAATGACAAAAAAAGTCATTATTGTAAGAAAGGTTGTATTCTCATTTACACTGGATTTTTCATCCCTACAATGCATTTAAACTACCTTGATGTCAACATGATCAAATTAAATTGATGTCCTGTTTTTTGACGCCAATGTTGGATGTTAATTTGATGTTGTTTTTACATCAAGTTAATCAATTGATATCAAATTTATTTGCATCATTTTTGCCCGCTGGGATGCTTTGTACACTCAAAAAATAACTCAATTTAAGAGTAAATTAATTTATATTAAGGACTAATTTTCCATCCAATAAATATTCTTAGTGCCAACCCAAAAAAATAAAATACAATTGAGTTGGACCAACACAATTTTATCACATGCATTTTAAATAAACTCAAACATTTACTTTATTGTTTAATTTAAATTTAACTTAATTTAACGTTTATGTAATGTTAGATAGAAATTCTTCAAATAGTTTTCCTCTATATAAAGACACAACATGCTAAGCTTGGTAATATGTTTGTTTTAAACTCATCAAAATGACAAGTATAAAACATTTGAGCCAAACTGTACAATAGTAAAGATAATTAAATAAATATATAAATGAAATGTGTTAAAAGCTACTTGAACTAAAGCATAATGTAACTAAATAAGCTAGTAACTGTGACTGTGAAAAGATTTTAAATGATTTAGTCAGTAAAGTTGCACACATGCACATATGAGGATGTTTTAACTTAAATCTTAGCTGCATACAGCAGCTTCACACCAACTGGTGTTACTTTCTGTAAAAAGACTCATAAATTCTAGTCAGATATTTGCATGAATTGTTTTATCAGTTGATTGTTGGAGCTTTAAGAGGCCGTTCACAGACATGTTTTTTTTTTCTATTGCTTCTCATTTTATATAAATATGCACTAGACAAATGCCAGACAATTAATATTTCCTCTTTTGTTTTTCATTTGTAAACAGCAAGGTCTTCTACAGAAAATCCTCTCATCTTAAAAACAGAAAAAAAATCAAGGTTTTCTACACAAAAACTCATAAAAACCAACACAAACATCATGAAGAAGCCATTCCTTCACTGTAAATGGACTAAAGAAGAACCTACATCTAACTGATACAGAAACAGAGCCTGATCTAGAGTCTGCAGGATCAGCGTCGTCATCTTTCCCAGGAACCTGCCTCTTCCGTGCAGTCGCAGGGGTCGACTCTGAGGATATGGATGGTTAAATCAGAGTGATTTTTGGGGAGGAAGTGTTGTTTATTCTGAGGATAATGATGATCAAGAAACACCTTTTGCCAGTAAAATGCATTCGGTCAGGTTTACATGAGCAGGTTTAAAAATGTATAATTATGGACAGCCCTAGGTTAAAATTAGCATGCAAAATAATCCACTGAACAATATTGAAGATAGTTTTAGATGAAATCAGAGAGCTCCCTCATCCTTCATAGACAGCAACAGCCCTAAGTTGTCCAGAAGTCCAGAAACTACCAGAAAAACAACATTTGAATATTTTTCTGGACTTTGAGGATGAGAGTGTTCTCAGATTTCAGAATTACTGATATCAGAAATGATCTAGGAGGAGTAGGGGGTGGTGTTGGGCCTTTTTTTTCTTCAGCTTGTGTTGTGGATGGAAGTGTGCATTACTAACACTGACTCCTGAAGTAATTGCAGACTTCTGTATTTCTAATGTTATTTTCAGACAGTCCTCGGCTAAAACGAGCATGCAAAAAATACTTTGAACACAAATGAAGATATTTTAAGATGAAATCTGAGAGCTCCTTCATCTTCCAAAGACAGCAACAGCCCCAAGTTGCCAGAAACTACCAGAAAAAAACAAACATTTGTGTATTTTTCTGGTCTTTGAGGATGAGCGAGCTCTCAGATTTCAGAATTACTGATATCAGAAATGATCTAGGAGGAGTAGGGGGTGGTGTAGGGCCTTTTTTTTTCTTCAGCTTGTGTTGTGGATGGAAGTGTGCATTACTAACACTGACTCCTGAAGTAATGGCAGACTTCTGTATTTCTAATGTTATTTTCAGACAGTCCTCGGCTAAAACGAGCATGCAAAAAAATACGTTGAACACAAATTAAGATATTTTAGGATGAAATCAGAGTGCTCCCTCATCCTCCATAGACAGCAACAGCCCCAAGTTGCTCAGAAATAAAGTCCAGAAATCCTGGTATTTGGCTGGACTTCGAGGATGAGGGAGCTCTCAGAATCACCAATATAAGAAATGATCTAGGAGGAGTAGGGGGATGGTGGAGGGCCTTTTAATTACAATAAATAATAAAACATTGATACATGTTAAGAGTGATGAATGAAGGCAGAATTTTCAGTTTTGAGTGAACTGCCCCTTTAAGCGATAGCATTAGTACATTTGATCATGGTAATAAAGAGAGGCTTAAAATGAAAGTCTGAATATTTTAATCAATTTTAATACAAAATCACTGTTTAAATCACATCTGCATCTTCAAAGTCAAGGAACTTGAAGCCACACAATAACATGTAGGAACTAAAATCAAAATGATGCACAGGTTTTGCTTTTCCGATAAATCTGACCCAATGCATTGTGACCCAGGCTATGACCCAGTGAACCAATCGGAGACGTCGAGAGTGTCGGTGTTCAACCTCTTCAGGGTGGATTTATGTAATCGTCACCCAAACAACACATCCTCTTCAAATGATGTTTCCATCGATATCCTTGGATTATCAGCATTAAAGAGGCCGTTTGAACTTTTCCTCTGAATGAATTAAATTGATTGTACATCCAAAAATAAAAAAAGTTTGCCATTATTTACTCATTCCTTCACTTGTTCAACACTAGTTTAAGTTCTTTCTTCTGTTGAACACAAAAGAAGATGTTTTGAAGAATGTAGCCATTGACTTTCATAGTGTTTATTTTTCCACCTATGCATGTCAGTGGTCATGCAACATTCTTCAGTACATCTTCCTTTGTGCTCAACAGAAGAAACAGAATTCACAGAAGATCACAGAATTTTCATTTTTGGGTGAACCCTTCATAGGTCATAAACTCAATTCCTGGAGGGCCGCAGCTTGCACAGTTTTGCTCCAACCTTATCAAACACAGATGATCCAAACAATCGAGGTGTACAAAAGAGTCATGAACACCTTGATTTACTTGGATCAGCTGTGTTTGATCAGGGTTGGAGCAAAACTGTGTAGAGCTGCAGCCCTCCAGGAATTGAGTTTGAGACTTTTGCTTGAAGTTGTCTGCCATCCAGATATTGGCTTCTACAGTAAGTACTGCTAATCTTTCCCTGGAGCCTCTGATTATGAGCTGAGTAACAGTGAGTTTGCTGTCTGTTTCATTTTTCATTTTCAATCATTTAAGCACTTTCTTTGTTATTCTGATGTCAGCAAACTTTGCTAACTATTGTCAGTATTGTAGCATACGACCAATGACTTGTATATGAGATTATATAAAAAGTTTTTGCATTAATTCGAGTTTATTTTATTCTGTTTTAATATAGCCAGTGCTATTATACAGTTGAAGTCAGAATTATTAGCTCCTCTCTATAATTTTCCCCAATTTCTGTTTAACGGAGAGATTATCTTCATCACATTTCTATTCATAATAGTGTTAATAACCCATGTCTAATAACTGATTTCTTTTATCTTTGCAATGATGACAGTAAATAATATTAGATTAGATATTAAAGTTAAAGTTAGGGTAATTAGGCAAGTTATTGCATAACAGTGGTTTGTGCTGTAGACAATCTAAAACAAATATTGCTTGAGGGGGCTAATAATATTGACCTTAAAATGGCTTTTAAAAAAAAAACTGCTTTTATTCTAGCCGAAATAAAACAACTAAGACTACCCAAAGACGATGTGTTTAGCACTGTCGCCTGTTTGCATATTCCTCCAGGTGCTCCGGTTTCCCCCACAAGTCAAAAGACATGTGGTACAGGTGAATTGGGTAAGCTTAATTGTCCGTAGTGTATGATTGTGAATGAGTGTGAATGGATGTTTCCCAGTGATGGGTTGCAGCCAGAAGGGCCTCCACTGTGTAAAACATGAAGAAAATGAATGAATGAACAGTTTCCGTATTTTATGATTCACAAGTGTTTTCTGTTCATTTATGGTGGTGAATTGCATTATGGGATGTTGATCTCTGCTCAGTCGATGTTGTAAATACAACTCTACAGTTTAACAAAGTGACTTATTGACAGTTTTGAAATTAATAATATAATGTATGAGAAATAAAATCTAGAGAAGTCTGTAAAATAAGAGAAAATCTACAGGCAGCTTAATACAAGGTTTTTGAAGCGTAATATACAACAGCAACACAGACAATACAGCACTTTATTTTTTAATAAAATAACTTTTTCAAAGGTTAAAGTTTGTTGGACGACAGATCAAGTTTTCATAATGCAACTCAAGAGCAGAAATAAACCGGGAAAAATAACATGAAGCACAAAATACTGAAAACTGATGTTTTGAGGAATGTCAGAAACCGGTAACCATCGACTTCCATTGTTTTTTCTACTATGTACGTCAATGGTTACTAGTTTTTCGACATTCTTGAAAATATCTTTCATAGTGTTTAACAGAAGAAGGAAACTCACATAAAGGAGGATCATGATGCTGTAATTTTTATTTTTGGATGAACTATCCCTTTAATGATCGAAATTGGCAATAATTCACCAAAATAAAATCCTGTCTCCATTTACTGCTAATTTTTGGATATTTTTACAGTGTAGTTTGGTCGTTCTGTTGAACTCAGAAGATATTTTGAAGAATGCTGATTGACGACTTCCATAGTAGGACAAAAATTACAATGGATTTCTATAGTTGTTTCCATCCACCTGTTTCATGTGTATCTTGGATTAACGTATGAAAAAATGCTTAATGGCACAACTGAGTAGGATCAATTTTCTGTCTGATAGGAAAAAACGTGCATAAAACATGACGGAAACACATTTAATGAATAAACTCTGCACATGTGCATCAGTAAAGTGATGTTGCAACGATACGGATGCAACAACAAAGTCTTTATTTAGACAGAGTGGTCAGTCAAGCACAAGTCAAGCACAAGAGCAAACAGTATCATGTAGGCAATCCAAAAGAGAAGTCAAAAACAGCAAATAGGTCTGTCCAGGCAGCTAACATCAAAATTAAGGTGAGGAGATCAAACGAGGTAAGGAGAACTGTTTCATAGTGGTTACAGGTAACAACAAGACTCAGCAAGTTTGTGTCTGTGCTGCTTTTGAAGTCCATGTAATCGGTTCTGGACAGCATCAGCTGTGTGTTTGTGTGTAATCAATGGAATGAGGAACCGGTGCGTGTGAGCGGTGCATGACTGGAATATGTAGTCCATGTAATGGCGGATTTGTAGTTTGCTAGCGATCTGCAGCCACTAGATCGTTGATAATATGACAGATGTGATTTAGTTTTATCAGATCGTGTGATGATAAAAATGTGTGTGATGGGACGCATTAATGGACAAAGCACATTGTAAAAGTTCTGAAATGTTGTTCTGCTGATTCTTAAGCCTCAGCCGTCAGTCTGTAATCACAGTGCTTTAGTATTATTATTATATTATTATTAGCTCCAGAACTGTCTTGAGCATCTGTCTACAATCTCAAAAAGCGTCTCACACCTCCAAAAGCCATTAAAAATACATAAACGAGCTGTCCAATCTTTTTCTCATGAAGAGCCAAAGACCAGTCTTGATTGAGCGTGGTGGGCCGAAGTTATATATACTAAAGTTGCCATTGGTGATTTCCTATTTTATTTAATATTTAAAAATGAGCAGAAAACATTGCTTTACATTAATTAATACAGAATATATTTTATAATTAACTTATTACAGTAAAAAACACCTCATTTATAACAGAATGGAGTTACACTGAGCTGCACCTGTTTTTTTTTTTATTATTTGCTCGCTGATGTGAACATTTTATTGAATCCATTATTTTAAGTTTGCTTTTTTGTGTAGCTCGCAATAAAATGAGCATAAAAGATTACGTTAAATTATAAATGACGATCTCTTAAGTCATTTGCCCAAACCCTCTTTATCATTCTCACTCTCGGATGGGATGGTGGGCCAAATCAAGGGTTACCAAGGGCTAATTTTGGCCTGTGGGCCCTAGTTTTGACATCTCTGGTTTTGAGGAAGTAGTTAAAAATGAAAATTCGTCATCATTTATACTCATTTTTCACTTTTTAAAACCTGTTTAAGTTTCTTTATCCTGTTGAACACAAGAGAAGATATTTTGAAAAATGCTGGAACCATTAGAAAAATACATCTATACTGTACACCGCTAAAAATACTGGTTCCACACTATCGATTTGTGGTTCATGAGTTCCTTCATGAACATGAAGGAATTTTGTTTACTTACTAGTTTTTTTTTTTTTTTACAAATTTAAGTGGATTAAACATAAAACAATGAAGCTGTCCCCCCAAAAAAGTGTTGTTGCAGCTTAATTTAAACAAGTAGTTTGAACAAGTTGTCATTTTTTGAATGTACGAGCTGCTTACAGTAGATGGGGATAGTTCACCCAAAAATGAAAATTTGTCATCATTTATACTCATTCTTCAAACAAGATTTTTTTGTTTTTTTTAAATGTTGGAAACCTGTAACCATTATATTCCATTTGTTTTTCAGAATTCTTCAGAAGGCAACTTCAAAAACCACACGAAGGAGTGTAATTTAAAATTTTGAATGAACTATCCATTTAATGATCGAAATTGGCAATAGTTCATTAAAACAAATCAAATCTTCTCACCATTTACTCATCCTTTATTTGTTCAACATCTGTTTGAGTTTGTTGAACAAAAAAGTTGATGTTTCGAAGAATGTTGGAAACCTGTAACCATTGACTTCCATAGTTTTTTTTTTCAACAATGTAAGTCAATGGTTACTAGTTTTTCAACATTCTTTAAAATATCTCTTATAATGTTTAATAGAAGAAGGAAGAAGCTCAGGTACCAGATAAAGAAGGGTAAATGATGCAGAAATTTTAATTTTTGGATGAACTATCCCTTCAACGATCGAAATATGCAACAGTTCATCCGAATAAATACAATCCTGACATAATATTTTACTTGCGCTCTTGTCATTTTGAACTTTTTGTTTTGGGGAGCACAAAATAAGATACTTTGGGGAAAATATTTGAATTTTAATTGCTGTCACAGACTGACTTCCATAGTTAATTTTTTCCTACTATGGAAGTCAATGCTTAAACATTTTTCAAAATATCTTCTTTAACAGCAAAAAGAAACTTAAAAAGGTTTGGAACAAGTGAAGTATTTGTTTAAACTTGTGTAGTCATTTTAGACTTTGGGACTTTCTCAGACCAAATGTTTTACTTTTCTTAATGTCGATGGACTGTTTTCCTCATGGACTTTATGGATAAAAAGTGTCAGCTTATTAGTTCTACATTTATCAGAAATACAGCAATGGCTTGGCAAGTAGGTGACAAAAGGGCTTTAGGAAGAAAGTTTTTATAGTTCCTAGAACTATTGGTGGAAATACACACATTTTGGTGAGTTTGCACACGCAGCAGGAACTGGGAAATGGCACCATTTTCATGTCTGTGTAACTGTGTAATAAGTCTCTGACGTGCCTAGAGTGTGTGTGAAGTTTCAGCTCAAAATACTCTGAAGCTGCTGCTTTGGTTTAATCCTAATTGTGGCGTTTGGTCACCATCGCTTTAAATTAAAATGAGATTGTGCTCTTTCCAGAAGAGGGCATAGCTGCAGATGCCTGTGTGTCGGCATAGTGGCAGATTCAAAAACAAGACTAAAGTTTTGAAGGTCAACTATAATCGGGGTGTCATGGTGGCGCAGTGGGTAGCATGATCGCCTCACAGCAAGAAGGTCGCTAGTTTGAGCCTCGGCTGGGTCAGTTGGCGTTTCTGTGTGTAGTTTGCATGTTCTCCCCGTGTTGGCGTGGGTTTCCTCCAGGTGCTCCAATTTACCCCACAGTCCAAACACATGCGGTGTAGGGGAATTGGGTAAGCTAAATTGTCTGTAGTGAATAAGCGTGTATAAGTGTTTCCCAGTACTGGGTTGCAGCTGGAAGGGAATCCTGGGAGACTGTTTCAGGTGAGTTTCAGGAGCGACGGTTCCCCAAACATGAAAATTACCTCATAATTTACTCTTCCTCACGTGGTTTTAAAGCTTAGTGAGTTTCTTGTACATAAATGTGCATAGACTATGGAACACATTTAGTGTGTAAACTCTGTCCGTCAGTAAAGTATTTTAGTTTGAACAGATTATGTGATGATAAAAATGTGTGATGGGACGCATTTATGGACTTTGCAGCACTTCCAGCACATTGTAAAAGATTTGAAATGTTGTTCTGCTGATTGTAAAAGGCCTCAGCTGTCAGTCTGTCATCACAGTGCTTCAGTATTATTATTAATAGCTCCAGATCTGTCTTGAGCATCTGTCTGCGCTCCCAAAGAGCGTCTCACACCTCCAAAAGCCACCCCATTGCATTTCGTCTTCATCTTCTTAGGCACAACTCATTTATTACAGAAGAAAAAACACCAGTGGCAAATCCCAACACACTCTCTGCGTTTCTCTGACTTAAATTTTCTCCAGTTTATCAGGAAGTGATGATTTTATTCTCTTTTGTTCCTCACTGAATGGAAATGCTGCTTTATTTGCAATGCTTTATGCCAGGGGTGTCCAAACCCGGTCCTGGAGGACCGGTGTCCTGCATATTTTAGTTCCAACCCCAATTAAACAAACCTGAACCAGCTAATCAAGCTCTTTTTGGGTATACTAGAAACTTCCAGGCAGGTGTGTTGAAGGAAGTTGGAGCTAAAATCTGCAGAACACCGGCCCTCCAGGAGCGAGTTTGGACACCCCTGCTTTATGCCATTTTCCAGTTTTGCGCATAAATATTTGCATAATTTGCATCTTTGAATGGAAACACAGCTAATGAGTGATCAACATTCTTGAAAATATCTTCATTCAGAAGAAAGAATGAACTCAAGCAGGTTTCGAACAAGGTTGAGTAAATGAGGGCAGAATCTTCATTTTTGAGTGAACTGTCCCTTTAACTGTTTTCCTCTCAGGGCGTTGGTAAAGGTTTAGTTTAGGCGGAAAATACAGGCGCGCCATCCTGTGGTTTTGTGTGTTACTGCAGGAAAATCACACAAACCTTTCTCTTACTGTAAACTTCAGCCAATGAACAATGAAACAATGAAACAATGAAAATTCTGCCCTCGCCACGTTCATCCAAAATGTTAAAATGAAGCACAACAGAAATTTAGCAGAATATCCAAGCTGCTATTCAACTGAAGTGAACAGAGACTACAGCTGTACACACTAATAATGCTGAAAACTGAATTAAATTAAGTCTAAATAATATATGAAACCCTTTTAACTATGAAAAAGAGATCGTCGAACTACAATAACATTATTGAAAGACAAATTAATGTAAATAATTCTATAATGATTCTAATTATATTATTCATTCATATTCTTTTCAGCTTAGTCGCTTTATTAATCAGTGGTCACCACAGCGGAATGAACCGCCAACTTATCCAGCATATGTTTTACACAGCGGATGCCCTTCCTGCTGCAACCCATCATTGGGAAACATCCATACACACTCATTCACACACATACACTATGGACATTTTAGCTTACCCAGTTCCCCTATAGCGCATGTGTTTGGACTTTGGGGGAAACCTAAGCACCTGGAGGAAACCCACACCAACACGGGGAGAACATACAAACTTCACACAAAAATGCCAACTGACCCAGCCGAGGCTCGATCCAGCAAACTTCTTGCTGTGAGGTGATTGTGCTACCCACTGCACCACCATTAATAATATTGTTTAATAAATTGTTCACTCACGAACTGTATATGTAAAGACTGATTAAACTGTGTTCAAATCACCTGTAATGCCAAAAGTTGATTCAACGTTGAGCAATAATCAGGAACGCCGTTTCTCTGGATTGTTTAAAGAAGCTGTAGACGCACTTTTTTTTTTCAGCAAAGAATTAATGTGTGATGATCACTGCCACTTTTAGGCAATTTTGCTTATTTATTGCTTTTTTTAATTGTTTTATTTTTTGTTGCGTGTGACTTAAATAAACTAAATTGGCTGTAGTGGATGAGTGTGTGTGTGTGTGTGAATGAGAGTGTGTGGGTGTTTCTCTATTGGTTTGTAGCTGGAAGGCCATCCACTGGCTGAAACATATGCTGAAATAGTTAGCGGTTCATTCCGCTGTGACGCCCCCTGATAAATAAAGGGACTAAGCTGAAAAGAAAATGATGAATGAATGAATGACTTTTGGCTTGTTACTGGGTATTTATGCAAGCTTGTAGCTCACTGCAGTTTCAATTGTTGTTGTACATCTTGTAGTTTGTAGAAAAGTTTCAGAAAGGTGCACCATAAATACAGTTTATTCATTGATTCCCTTTATTCATGAAAGGTCGCCACAGCAGAATGAACCGCCAACTTATCGAGTATATGTTGCTCTTACCATCACTTGGAAACACCCATTCACACTCATACACCTGTACCAAGTGTTTGGACTTTGGACTGACCTAGCGGGGGCTTTAACCAGTGACCTTCTTGCTTTGAGGCGACAGTGCTGACCACTGCCATGTCGCCCAATAAAGTTTATTTATCGGCATTATTATTATTAGTTAATCATGTTTCAAATAAAAAGTTTAAGCTAAACAAAATTTTATTTAATATTTTTACTTAGTTTGATTAATTGTAAGTTGATTTGAAGTTTAAAATTTAATTTGATAAAACATAAAGAAATTAAGTTTGTAAGAATGCTTTACAGTGTTCACCCTATTACGATTCATGCTGAACTATTTTTAAACCATTTTTGGGGGGTCAAAAATAATGCAGAATTGTTAAAAAAAACTGATCACACCTTTATTCAGATTGATTTTCCTGAATATACCAAGAACCACACATACTAGGCTCTATGTAGTTGATGGAGAGGGAAAGTTTGTTAAGCATCTGCAACTTTGTTTATTTATTTATATATATTTTTTGAGCATTATAAACTCTGGATGATGCATAGTAAAGCCCAGAGTGTCTTCTTTCCAAAGATCCATGAACTGTGAATGTAGACCAACTTATTCAGCGACTGTTACTGGTTTTTTTGGGAGGTCATTTTTGATTTTCTGACGGTGAGGGACACTGATGTGGTCTCAGAAAACTTTTTGCAGAGATCTCATTTTGCATGCTATCTTCATCAAATTTAAAATATAATCTCACGAGACACTTGGCTTTCAGAGCATATTTTCCCTAGGTTATTATATGACTGAGTTCGTGTTTATATATAGAAAAACAAATATTGAACACAGTACAATTTTTCTGTCTCATTCCTTCATTATGTAAAACTTTTTATATTTTTAACATGAAACTAGAAACTTCTAGATTGACAATAGTGAAGCTCAAAGTGTGTTCATTCCAATTATAGCTCATTTTTGTTTGTAGCTCACTGGGGTCAAGAACTGTTACTGTTTAAATTTAGGTGTAAATGTAGGCCTTAAAAAGTCTTAAATCTACAAAGAAATTGTGTTTTGGGTCTTAATTTTCATTTGTATAGCTACCCAATCTGGCTTTACACCAATACAATCACCAACAATCCATCTCAAAAAATTGAATTTATTCAATATTTTAACTATAATATATTTACCATAATGGTTTAATTATTGTTTTTACAAAAACATTTGTTGACAAAAGTTCTCTGTGTATTTACTGCTTAGGATACTGACATGACCTATATTTTTCTATTATTTAATTATTATTATCATTATTGTTATTATTCTTGTATTAACATTCTTTTAGTCTCTTTATTAATCAGGGGTCGCCACAGCGGAATGAACCGCCAACTCATCCAGCAAATGTATTAAATTATAATCCATTTTTGAAAGGGCAAGTGAAAATCTGGGATATGCAAAAAAATCCTTAACGTTTAGCCTTGTAAATTTCATCCGTAATGGTCTTAAAATGTCTTACAAAGTCTTAAGTTTGACTGGGAGGAACCCTGGATTAAACATATTTGCCGTGAAAGATGCATGATAGAAGGTTTGATCTAAATTATGACTGACTGTGTAATCTGTAAATAAAAGAGAAGCAAATGGACAACCCACCCCCACATGGGCAAAGTAACAGCCGATTCTGTTTACCACAGTTTAGCAAATAACTGCCTTTAAAATCACACTATGCTGCACTTTTTCACTGGTTTGAGTTGAACTTTAACTTCACTTTAATCAGTTTGGAAAAGAAGAACATTGATTTCTGTCACTGTTGACCTCTCGCTTTAAACCCTTCTGATTTCAAACATGACATTTGTATTATTTTGAAGCATAACATCACCACATGTATGTCCCAAAATCAACATGATTGTATTAAACATGAATTTAATAAATCTATCTCAGTTTTTTATAGATTAATGGAAAAATATCTGTAAGAGTTTTAAACATTTGTCAACATTTCATCTGTCACAGAAGGATACAGGAACCAGGGTGGTAAGTATATAAACAGTTTGGCAGTTAAAGAGAGACACATGAAACAGGTTGCAGGATGGAGATGGCTTGACCGGATGGATGATGACGGGGAACCAGGAACACAGAGAGACAGACATGAAAACCAAACAACAACCAGACTCAGAACCAGGACATACCAACACTAGGAGAAAAGACGCAGAGACTGGAGATCACAAGGAACAGGGAGATGTGAGTAACTTCAATATAGGAATAGACACTGAACGTATGGAAAGTGCAGTCCTTCGTTGTTGCAACGAGGCCGAACACTGAATATAGAGTGATGCATGCTTATATGGTGCTGGGGTAATGGTGATGATGACTCTTCAACTTCGGGCAGTGGGACAATCTGGGTGCAAAGCATGGAACTCCTCCAACTCTTCCAATAGAACCTGATCAAGAATGTATTCCCTTGGTACCCATGACCTTTTCTCTGGACCATTCCCCTCCAAGTCCACCAAATAGTCTTCCCCCACGACATCTGGAATCGAACTCATCACAAACCTGATAGATGGCCTTCAACCTGATAGCCTTCATCGATAAGGATCAGAGGAGGGGGATCTTCTGCAAGACCAGGTTCTGTGGAGACAGGTGCGTGGAAAGTTTTTAGAAAGGAGACGTGAAATGTGGGGTGTATTTTGTACTCTGGAAATAGGTGAAATGACCAACAAATTGGGGACTTTCGGCAGGGCTGATGGAAACGCATATCTTGTGGACAACCAGACCTTCTAGCCAACCTGGTTGTCAGAGGTGTTGGAAGGACGGAGATCAGCTGTGGTTTTGTGCACAGCCCTTTGGAGATGATGATGGGCTGAGTCCCAGACCCCCTCGCTCTCCCGGAACCAGATATCCCAGATGCTCAAGGGATCCTTGAGCCCAGGGCTCTCTTCTGTTCGCAGAGCTGCAGTAGCTAAGGGAACACTTGAGAAAGGAAGGAGCTAGACAAGTGCTTGATTGCTAAATCTGTTATGCATTATGTATTATATCTTTGGATGGTGAGAGGAAACCAGAGAACCAGAGGGAAACCCACGCAGACACAGGGAGAATATACAAACTCCTCACAGAAACACCCACCGGCCTGGCAGGGACCAGGGCCGGCAGTGTTCTTGCTGTGGGGCTAAAAGTGCTAACCCATACCTGTCAACCCTCCCGTTTTTCCTGGGATTCTCCCGTATTTCTATCCTGCTATCATCCCGTAAAGGTATTTTGCCATATTTCTCGCGTATTTTCAGTCTTCCTCTGAAGGGTGGCAATAAACATTAAAAAACTGATCCTCCCTATACGCCATACTGCCAGGGGCCACCCCATGCTCTTAAAGGGCCACGAAACCCCCCAGTCTCAGCGTGGTGTTTTCACACCTCTAGTTTGGAAAAGCTCAGTAAAGTGGGCGTGTCCAGCTCTGTTTAGGTAGGAGTGTCGGGGAAGGGGAAAGAGGGAAGGTTTTGCATAAAAATGGGAGTTTCCATATGTGCATGCGCTGATGTGTTTACATGGACATCAGTAATCAAATTATTTGCCAAATTATTAATTTGTCGACTTTAACGGCACTTTCTCTTTATTTTCGGATTCGTGTGATGGGCAGGTCTTCTGTCTATGGCTTGGTGACTGTAGCTTTATTGCTAAATAGCTAACAGGGGATTTATAGAGAGAATAACTGTTTTATGTGCTTTATGAAGGCTGATATTCCACTGATAGTCTACTGATGAAGGCTGATAGTCCACTAGATTATTTCAGAGGTGCATCAGCTCTGTGAGCTCATAAACTCCTCCAGAAACTGAACCTGGATGATGGAAGCTTTCAGCGGTGCTTCTGACCGAGCCGAGTTTTCCCTCAGGACACCAACAACAACAGGCGCTACGTCATAATCACACCCCCACAAGAGCAAGCTCCTGATTGGTTAATGCGGCGCGAACGTCCGCACGGGATCCTCTCGAAATTATTTTATAAATACACCTCACGTTGTGTGTGTGTGTTGTCAGAGTGGAGCTCATTAATATTCACGACACGATTCATATATGGACAATTTTTAATCTGATTCTAGGGGTATAATATGGAGTAATAAATGAGCGTATAAAACATTTTCAGATTTATGTTTTTAAGTCCACATGAACTGGAAGCTGCGACCGTTTTAATTGTTTTTTTATTTGTGACGCCTTTCCTAGACAAATGGAATATTAAATGAGAAAACAGTGGGCGTGGCTTGTTTTTTTCTACTGCAAGCTGATTGGATGTAGTAGATTTGGCAAAGGGTGTGGGTAGAGTTATTACAACCTAACAGACTCCTCCTGCTCACCATTTGTTTGATGTCAAAACTGACAGCTGGAGAGGGCGTGGTTAAGTGTGTTAGACACACCCACTACCTCACACTGATCTAATCTGAGAATCTATTTGAAAACAAACAAGAAGTGCATTTTCAGATTTCAATGAAAGATTACAGGGGTAAACTATTTTGTTTTTCTTAAAGATCCCCTATTATACATTAAAGAGCCCATATTATGGATTTTTGAAAATGACCTTCCATGCAGTGTGTTACACAGCTCTAAGTGCAGTGAAATGTCCAGCTAAGGCTTAAATCTGAAAGTGCAAAGTGTTTAAAACGATTGATTCATATATAAAAGAGTCGACTCATCGTTGTTTAAATGAATCGTTATTAGAACGAGTCTTTAGCCGTTTCGGCATGACGTGAACACGAAACATAAGCCCCGCCCACTAGTTGCGCGAGCAGACTCAAAATTTAACTCCCCGGCCCCGCCCACAGACAGGAAGAGAAAGTGGAAGACAACAAGCACTGTATCAAGTAAAATAAAAAATAAAAAACAAGCACTGTATCGTAATAAGTGTTGTAGTATAACCAGCGGGACAGCAGTAACGTGTGATCTGAGTTTGATGGCAGTATAAAGATTTAGAGAGAAGTATGGGAGCTTTTGTAGTATTGGTTTTCGCGTTTTGCTCTTTGTAGACGGTCCCTAAGGATCGGTCTCTGCCGCCTGCGCATACAGTTTAATATAATGCGTCCAGCGCGTAGGCAAAGCTTATTTTTAGGAAAATAAGGTTGTAGGTGATTGTATACATTGCGATGGTTGAAAAGAGGTGCTATTTGTGTAGGAATAATGTTTCGGTCATGAGTTATTCATCCCGTAGATGCTATGCTATGAAGTGCGAAGGAAAAGCTGTGTTATTTTCCCTACCTGGAAACCTCTTTTCCCTACCTGGAGTGGTTGAGATTTGTTTTTTGGTAAAATACCTGATAATTATATCCCCAACATGGTGCTGTGTTTGCGTCATTTCTCTGAAGAGAGCTACATCAGCTTACAACGCGGGATTTGTTGCACGGTTGTTGTTAAAGGATGGATCAATACCCAGCTTATTTGGACCAGCATGTTCTTCCAGTCTTGTTCACTGTAACAAGGTAAACATGGATGTAGTTGTCTGTATTGTGTTTGCTCCGTGCAGCTTGTAGCGGTAGCCATTTAGCTTACTGCCGAATATAACTATTTGTTGGCTTACAATAGTCCATGAAGTGTTAATTATTACTGAATGTTTGTTGTTATGATGAAGAATATA
Source organism: Danio albolineatus (assembly GCA_903798035.1). NCBI lineage: Eukaryota > Metazoa > Chordata > Actinopteri > Cypriniformes > Danionidae > Danio > Danio albolineatus. The sequence goes on from CAIGQQ010033438.1 coordinate 826,338, forward strand.
GCAATACGCTGTTGTACAACTGCAGTAATGTTTTTCAATATGTTCTGGCATTGGGCTTGATACGGACGTGATGTGGTGAAGTGACGTGGTAGCATCACGTAAAGGAGGTGCTTGGGGAAAAAGACTCTCTCAGACGATTCATATGGGAGTCGGTGGGAAAATGAGGTAAAAATAAATAGATATTATAAGACATCGAAAGTGTTTTTTAACCTTGCATACATATCATCCTGTTGTTTGGGACTTAAAAAAGTGAAATTTTAACCGTTCTCAACCCAACATATGGGCTCTTTAAAAAGGATAATATTTTGGTTTTAGGGGACAACCTCCAACAACAGGCTGATACCTGAGACCTATCCAAAAGGTTTTTACCTGCATGATCAAATTCGAAACCGCCCAATCTGGCAACATTGGTTCTTTCGCTTGCTGCTGTTGTTTGTGGGCAGGGTTGGGGGTTTCAAATCTTCCCAGAGGTTTCCCGGGGTTTAAGTTTCATATCCACGTCATGTCGAAACGGCTAAAGACTCGTAATCAAGGCGATTCGTTTGAAGAACTATGAGTCGACTCTTTTATGGATGAATCAATAGTTTTAAACACTGTGCACTTTCAGATTTAAGCCTTAGCTGTATATTTCACTTCACTTAGAGCTGTGTTACACACTGCATGCAAGCTCATTTTCAAAAACCCATAATAGGGCCTCTTTAACGACACACACTAACTAGCAATGTGAGCTAACAAAATCAACAGGGTCAGTTTTGATTTGACGTGTATTTAAAACTAGACAAGAGAGAACAATTTAACTTATTAATCTAAAGCAGTATGGCACCTTCAAGCGAAATAATTCAGAACATAATATTTATTTAAATACAATTTAAGAGGTCCAAAACCTAAACACATTTGACTTCTCAGTGTTTTCCAATAATGCCGCACTGAAATTATGTCGATTTCTGTTAATAGTTCGTGAGTGAAACAAACTGGCATGACATCTTGTCCCTCTTTTATATTTGTTTTGGCTGTCATTGACACGCATTTCTGAAGTGTTTGCTTATTCCCCCTCCTACAGTCTATATTATAAAGGTCTGAACAAGAGAGGAGGACGTTTTCGTTCTTTGTTAAGGATTTAGTGCAGCATGAGAGAGCTGGTGATATTAGCAGTGCTGGTCTCGGCTTTACAAGCAGCCAGACTCCCGAAAGACAGCGACGTGGCATATAATTGCCAGGAAAATCAGGACAACAATGCCGTATTAGCAGCCGAGCAGTTCATCAATGCACATCACCACCATGGATATAAATTCAGGTTTGTGTCCCAGGACAGCCGGAGCGCAGAGAAGAATGTGAGTCGCCTCTTTTTAAACCTTTTCTGGTAACACTTTACAATAAGGTTTTAACATGAGCTAAGCATGAGCATGATAATTGTAAAGCATTTATTAATCATAGTTCCAAAATCCAAGTTCATGCTTGTTAGTGCACCGTGACTTAACATAAACTAACACTGTATTTTCATTAAATAACGTTAAATAGAATAAACAAATACTTTACACATCTAGTGTTGTGTTAATTAATTAACGGATGCATCTCATTGTAAGGTGTTACGCCTTTTCTTTCTTCATCTACAAGACTTCAGACTAACATGCAAAGTCTTGTTTCTATGCAGGCTGATTCTTGCGAAGTCATCTTTGGAGTTACCTTGGAAGAAACCGAATGTCACATTGTGAATCCCAAACCTTTAGATCAGTGTGACAGGAGACTGGAAACGGAGACGGTGAGCTGAAGGTCATGAAGAGCTTCAAGATTTACTTTCTTTAAATGCTCTGCTTTTCATTTAACAGCCTTTCAATGTCCCCTTTAAAGAAAGTGACTGCCAAATGTAACGTGACCATCTCCAGTTTCGAGGGGAAAGCATCAGTGAAACGCTACAACTGTGACACTGAACCAGGTGCTGTAAACAAATCAATTATTTAGAGCAGTGTTTCCCCAACCCTGTTCTTGAAAGCACACCAACGGTACACAGTTTCAACTGCGTCCTAATCAAGCACACCTGAATCAACTCAACAGAACAATATGGGGCGTTCACACCAGCTATACACACGTAAATAGACGTGTGAACATTTTGAGTTTACTCACTTCATTCACAAGTAAAATTCACTAAACATTAGATGCAGATTCGCGTCATGTGCAAGGCTTTTGTCCGATCGGTGACTCTACCTTCGTTGCTAAATGGCTTACATGGATTTTATTGAGAGCGTAGCTGTGCTTTATGTGCTTTAGAAAGGGTGAAAAACAGCGTAGATTTGTTTGTTGCCGTGTCTGAGTCCATTAGATCCGTTCAGAGGTGCCCCCAGCTCTATCAACTCCTCCAGAAACTATAGCTTGATGATGGAAGCTTTCAGTTGTGCTTCCGACTGAAGTTGTGGTCTCACTGCATTTTTCCATACACCCAAGTGCTTCACAATCATGAGTGGGGGTCTCTCCACACCACCACCAGTGTGCAGGATCCACTTGGATGATACGACGGCAGTTGCAGAGCCTTTACCACACTTTATTGGAGGAGTGATGAGTAGGGCAAGACGGAATCTGCTGACATTTTTTGCTATTTCTGCGGAGTATTTTGTTGAAAAACTGCAGATTTATGCGGAATTTGGGAGCATCATAACTAAAACCTAATATATAAAATAAACAGTAATACCTTTTTATTTTTTATTCAATATTCACAATGTGAATCCAATTAGATCCACTTTATTTGGTAAACAAAGCAAGTCTCTCATATAAAATCTCTGATAAAAGACAGAAAATGTTACTTTACAAGCTGTATTGTAAATAAATCATATGAATATTTTCATATTAGTCAATATTTTTACTGAAATTAATTTAAAAACTGAATAAATATAAATATACACACATTTACACAAATAAATAAACAGAATCAATGATTGGCTAAAAATCTAAGGAATTCTGCGAGCGCAGATTCCTTGTGGCCCTAGTGATGAGACCATGAGGCCATGATCGAAAAGGGCAGATTAAGGGAGTTTGGCCAGGACACCAGGGTTACACCCCTACTCTTTACCAGAAGTACCATGGGATTTTTAATAACCACGAGTCAGGATCTTAGTTTAACGTCTCATCCGAAAGGCAGTGCTCACTGACATTATAACATCCCCTTCACTATACTGGGGCATTAGGACTCACACAGACTGTAGGTTGAGTGCCCTCTTCTGGCCTCACTAACACCGCTTCCAACAGCAACCTAGCTTTTTCAATGTGGTCACTTGTCCAGGTACTGACCAGGCTCAGCCCTGCTTAGCTTCAATGAACCAATCGCTCGCTTTTATTAATGTGTAATCATCTTGTTTAATCCCGTCCCGTTTTTTCGCAGAATCATACGACAGAATTTCACATGCTCAAACTCTAGCGTGACCACGGCATTAGCTGAGCCCAGTTTGTGAGTTGTTGTGCAGTGTCGGTGGAAGAATTTCTCCTTGGAACACCAACAACAGGTGCTATGTCATAATCACACTCCTACAAGAGCAAGCTCCTGATTGGTTAACGTGGCTTGAATTGCATCTAACGCGGAATACACTTAATTTTCGTGGTTTCATTCGTGCGAATCACGTCATTCATGCTGCCTCATGGTTCGATCACACTGGCAGCAATTTTGTAGCTGCCTGACGCTTTGGGTGGTGACTAAAACCATTAGTGGGTGTTCCCACCTTGAGCTTGCTTAGGTAACATTTATGGTGTTATTCACAGAGACTGAATGAGTCTTTGTGCTTTTGAAGGTAAACATTGTTCAGAGAAAACACTAATATAAATGGAATTAGTACATAAAACGCTTAATTACAAAAATGTTCAAGAAAAACGTTTGTTCTCTTTCATTGCGGCTATTTATCTGCTGCAAGCGCAGGCCTGTGTAGGTCTACAGCACGTAGAATACGACCGGCTTCTGCAGGAGTTGAAAGAGGATCACGTGAGTGCTACTGGTGCTCCTATTGGCTGTCGCTCAAGAAAGTGGTGCTTCATTTGCATAAAGTTAAAGGATTCTCAACTTTGTCACGTCGCTCCACATGCCCATCTTGTCACCAATGGTTGCTGTCTCTCGCATAGATGGAGTTTGCCGGAAGTCGCTCACTCTCTGTTGAAATGAACGGTTGCTTGTCACATTGCCGCTGTGAGTCGCTTGTAGTGTGAACACAGCTTCATTCGCACGAATAGCGCTTAACATGTAAATCACTCGCGGTTAATGTTTCATCTACGTCTGATGTAAACGCACCATCAGAAGAGACTCCAAAGCATGAAGTTAATGCATCAGATAAGGGAGAAATATATACTGTAGGTGTGCCTTGAGGAACAGTGTTGGGAAACACTGATGTAGAGTTTTTTTTTTTGCAATCAGATTTTTCATTCAATCATTAATTTTCTTGTCGGCTTAGTCCCTTTATTAATCTGGGGTCACCACAGCGGAATCAACCGCCAACTTATCCAGCATGTTTTTTATGCAGCGGATGCCCTTCCAGCCGCAACCCATCTCTGGGAAACATCCATACACACACACATTCACACTCATACACTACGGACAATTTAGCCTACCCAATTAACCTGTACCACATGTCTTTGGACTTGTGGGGGAAACCGGAGCACCCGGAGGAAACCCACGCAACCACTGGGAGAACATGCAAACTCCACACAGAAACGCCAACTGACCCAGCCGGGGCTCCAACCAGCGACCTTCTTGCTGTGAGGCGAACTTGCTACTCACTACGCAACCGTGGCCCTGCAATCAGATTTTTGACTTTACAAGTAACTCAAAATGTCAAAATGTTGATCAACAGAGAATCCCCAATTAAGGGGACGTCCTCAGAACATTTTGTAACAGTCCTTAAAAGCTGTGTAAATGTAAGCACGTAACGTTATTTAAGTAAAACATTATTTTAACGTAACATTGATTCGTAACTCTTCAAACATTATTGAAATGTGAATGTAATGTTCTGATTAAGTTTTAATTCAAGTTTTGAGAATGTCAATACACTGGAGCTCATACCATAAAACATTTTGAATTAGAGCTGCACGAGAGCTGCATGGAAAAATCGGACATTGCGATATTTTGTTTTGCTGCCACATATATTGTAATATGAATATAAATTCTTCAGATTATATTTCATTAAATTAGATCAACTGTGATGATATTTTTCTGGATGGGGCTTGGTTAAGTCTGTTAGCCCTGCCTAATACCTCAGACTGACCTAATCTGAGAATCTAACCGAAAACAAACAGGAAGTGCATTAGCAGATATTCATTAAAGATTACACAGGCAAACTATTGTTTTTTTTTGTAATGACACACTCAGATGAATTGTTCACCACAAAACTAGCAATGTGAGCTAACAAAATCAACATGGTTAGCTTTGATTCCATTTGTACTTTAACAGATATTGCAATAAGTCCTGCAACTAATCTGCGTTTTGTATTTTGTTCCAGCTTCCCATGAAGATCTTGTGAAGAAATGCCCTGACTGCCCCAGTCTTCTGCCTTTGCATGAACCCAAGGCTCTGGAAAGTGTGAACGCTGCCCTGGCCAAGTTCAACAAACAATCCAACCACAAGTCTTACTTTAAACTGATGGAAGTGGGAAGGATCAGCACACAGGTGTGGTCTCTCAGACTTGGGTTTAGCTAAAATATTGCCTAAATCTCTTACATATCAATTTCTGATCGGTGTTCGTGGTGTAATTCTGTTGTATAAGAACGCACTGTGAAATACAAGACAACTGTTTGAGTACAATCCTTGCACCACCCTTTGAAAGTGGTTTCCTTATGTATGTTAACAGAATATTTCTCTATATTTTAGTGGATGTCGATGGGTCAAAGCTACTTTGCTCAGTTTGCCATTATGGAGACAAACTGTACAAACAAGGATGCTCCCCAAAACCCAGAGGCATGCAAGGCTTTATGTGGAGATCAGGCAGTAAGTGCTCTACAAGTTTATTAACTTCAGTCATTCTTCACCTACCATATTTAATTCAACATCATGGCAAGCATGGCAAAATCATTGTTTTCAGGCACTGGTCAATTCACCGGCAGCTAGCTCTCTGCATCTCTCACATGGTCGCCTACTGAAGCTAGGCAGGGCTGCGCCTGGGTAGTACCTGGATGGGAGACCACATGGGAAAGCTAGGTCGCTGCCTGAAGTGGTGTTAGTGAGGCCAACAGGGAGCGCTCAACCTGCGGTCTGTGTGGGTCCTAACACCCCTGTACAGTGAAGGGGACACTATACAGCTCAGTGAGCGCCGTCTTTCGGATGAGACGTTAAACCAAGGTCCTGACTCTAGTTAAAAATCCCAGAATGTTCTTAGAAAAGAGTAGGGGTTTAACCCCAGCATCCTGGCCAGATCTACCCATTGGTCATCGTGACCTACTAACCATCCCCATATCATAATTGGCTTCATCACTCTGTCTCCTCTCCACCAATCAGCTGGTGTGTGGTGTGCGGTCTGGCACAATAAGGCTGCTGTCGCGTCATCTAGGTGGATGCTGCACACGGCTGGTGGATGAGGAGATCCCCCACATTGTGAAAAGTGCTTTGAGTGTCTAGAAAAGTGTAAGGAATTAGTATTATTATTACTGAGATTGTGGGCTTTCATATGACATGACAGGTTATGTTGGTTTTCTAGGGGGTTTTGTTTATTTAAATCATTTACAGGAGATGGACAATGAAACTAAAATGCCTGGTTTTATGCCACACTAATTCATTAGTGTGGTTTGTAGGGCCCCCTTTTGCGACCAATACGGCATCAATTAATCGTGGAAATGATAGATACAAGTCCTGCACAGTGGCCAGAAGGATTTTGAGCCATTCTTCTTGCAGAAAAGTGTTCAGGTCACCACTGATCCTGGTGGAGGAAAGCCTTTCCTGACTCGCTCCTCCATAACACCCCAAAGTGGCTCAATATTATTTAGCTCTGGTGACTGTGCAGGCCATGGAAGATGTTTAACTACACTTTTATGTTCACCAAACCACTCTGTCACCAGTCTCGCTGTGTGTATTGTTGCATTATCATCTGATACACGACACCGTCTTCAGGATACAATGTTTAAACCATTGGGTTTACTCCAGAATGGTTTAGTAGTCCTTGGCAGTGACCCAGCGCCCATCTAGCACAAGTATTAGGTCTAGGTAATGCCATGATATTGCACCCCAAACCATCCCTGATTCCCCCTTATGCTTCACCTTGCAACAGTCTGGCTGGTGCGCTTCTGTGGGGCTTCCAATTTTCCAATGCAGAGAACGGCTAAACTTGTTGCACGAGCTTGCATTTCCAGTCACATGCATATGAATGGAAATCTATGGGGCAAAAAGTGTAGTGTGTCTGGGGCTTTACTGGTGGAATGTGCAATCATTAAAGGTTGTCCAGCAGGCATTTGGATGACTGTCCCGGAACCTCTTGTAGGCTGGCTGCATGCTGGTTCAATGACTCCAGTGAACAGATGTTCATCGTGGCATAGGTGGTTCAACTGTCATTATCCAAAAAAATTATGGGGTGACAGCCTTGGCTCAATTCGATTGTAATCGCTATGCTTTCTTGGGTGGCTGTGAAGGGGGTCTGGAGATGTCAAACCATCCAGTCCAGCACAACCACATGGTTGTTTGGATCAGTGCTATGTGGGCCTAAATCGAAAGACACAGAATAATTCTCCCACACCCCAGCCACTTTTTTCCAGAGGTGCATGAGAAGCTTCAGGCATGTAGGGCGTTTTTCTTTGCCTGGACTATCACCCTTGATGGTGGAGAGGCCATGGGTATGTGTGGCTTCCCTGGGTGGAGAGGCAGTTATGGTCATTCTTGTCCGCAAATCCTTGGTCAATCCTTGCCAAGCTCTGCGTAGAAAAAAAGTGATGTTCCCTGTCTCAGGGTGCCATGAAGTCTGATAAAATGGGTCACAAGTGGTTTCTGAGGTGGGTCACCCAGAAGAGAGAGAAGCTAATTCACCCCAGGTAGAGGTTGAAGACAATTATCGCAAAGTATTTGCAAGTCAACAATTAGTTTGCACCCATGCAAGCAGTTTCCTTCCTCTGGGTGTAAACCCTCAAGTGTTGATTGGCTGGGACATGTTGCGGTCGATATAACAGTTCACCACCCACTAGGAGTTTGCAATTAGAGGACGTGTGGCTTCCTCTTGAGCCTTCAGCTTCTTTGCAGGATCCTGGGAGTAGGCAAGCAATGCAATACACCTACAGTACATGCCCCTACTCGCTTTGAGGCAGGCACACCCACCTTGAGCTACCCCACTGCTGGTTCGTCAATTTTCACTTTGATGATGCCCTGTATATGAGCTTTGCTAGCCTGGTTAGCTTGTTGCTCATCTTGACTATGTATGTGATACAGTTCTGGCTGATGACTAATCCTGATTCTGTGCTCTTCTGAATCACTATCTTACAAAAAGGATGCCATTCACAAAGCTTGTATAGAAGCGGATCCACATATAAATCCATCCTCACAATTTATTAGCAGTTATTGAACTGAAGACATGTACTTCATGTCTTGATTTTGGAGTGCATTTCAGTACAAAGTCCTACCCTTCTGGCTCTCTCTGTTTCATTACAAAGATTGTAGAGGATGCTCTGTTACCTCTGTTCCTTTAAGATCTGTAGTTCTGAATGCCTCTCTTTCCCCAGAGTTATGGCTTCTGTAAGTCCAGTAAGGTTGGATCTGAGGAACCAGAAGTGGAATGTGAGATTTACGAGGATCAGGTACTGTATATATTTATAAATTATATATTACACAGGGTGACCAGATTTCTCTGAGTGGAATATGAGAATCAGTCCCCCTCCACCCAACCCAAACAGAAATAATCCAATTAGTATATAAAAAATCAATAGAACTGCAATTCAGAAAAACGATCTCCGTCCGCAACATACAACCTAAAACATTAACTAAAACCTATTGGTGCATGTTCTTCCACGATGTATCAAATTGACCACAAAAATAACGTTACGCACTGCACTGAGATTGCATTTCCTATCCCAGGAAAAATGAGATGTCTGGTCACCTTCTAATTAAAGTAATTGTCTCTTCTTGCTATGTAATGCTTTTGCTCTAATGGTCTCAAGAACTTCACTCATCCCATGCAACACCCCGCTCAGTCAAGAAGAGACTGTAAATTTCATGACCACCGCCCAGGGCGCGTTCACCCACACTGGCCAGACCATGCAGGACACGGGGACAAGGGTCAGGGTCACAGGGGACATCCCGAACGTGGCGACAAGGACAAAAAACATGATCACGGAGGTCGTCCTGAACATGGAGGTCATCCAGAGCATGCACATGGAGACAAGGACAAAAAACATGATCACGGAAGCCGTCCTGAACATGCGGGACGTCCAGAGCATGCACATGGAGACAAAGACAAAAAACATGATCACGGAGGTCGTCCTGCACATGCGGGACGTCCAGAACATGCACATGGAGACAAGGACAAAAAACATGATCACGGAGGCCGTCCTGAACATGCAGGACGTCCAGAACATGCACATGGAGACAAGGACAAAAAACATGATCACAGATTCCATCCCGAACATCCCTGTCCAAAAAGTCCTTCAGGGGTCCCAGAGCCTCCACCGGAGGGGGGCCGCCATGAATTCCCATGCCATGGCTATGTAAAAATCCCCCCCTCTATTTATCCGATATGCCCCTTCCCTCCGCCTCGTTTGTGCAGGGGCCCTCCAGACCTCCCCAGGCCCACATCTTCTCCTTCACAGTAACTAAAACTGGAAAAGTTTTGTTGGATTTTCATCCCATGTTACTCAGTTTAACGATTCAATCATACAGTGTAAACGCCTGCTGAATGTTCAGTCAATAAATACTCTTGTCTGACATACATGAGTGGGTGTCAAATTATGGTTTCAAAACATAGCTGAGATCATTTTGTAATGGGTAAGGCAGTATTATTATTATTATTATTATTATTATTATTAATAATAATAATAATAATAATAATAATAATAATAATAATAGTGATGATGATAATAATAATAAAAGATCTTTAGGCTTAATCCTATAGCTTTTCCTCTTAAATTCAAGGTGACAGTGAAATCAAAACAATGAGAAAGCACTAGTATACAGTGGGGGAAATAAGTATTGAACACGTCATGTTTTGTCCTGGGAATAATATTTCTAAAGGAGCTGTTGACTTGGGATTGCACCAGATTTTTGTAAAAAAAACAAAAAACAAAAAAACAATACAAACAAAAATATAACAAAGAAATAAGCTGTGTGTGATAAAAATGGAGTAACACAAGCAGAACTAAACTACTGAAATGAATGAAATACTTTATATAAGTCTTTTTTTGTTGATGGCAGCTTAAAGACGCCTCTCAGATGAAGAATGAAGTCACATGCATTGCTCAGGTGTGAGTTTCTCACAGACTTCAACAGAGTGTCAAAATCTTGATGGTTCTTTATTGTATTACTATCTTGTACTCTCTATTGGATTTGGGTCAGGTGATTGGCTGGGCCATTCTACGGCTTGATTTTCTTTCTCTGAAAGCATCTAAGAGTCTCCTCGGCTGTGTTTTGGATCATTGTCTTGCTGAAATGTCCACCCTGGGTTCATCTTCATCCTCCTGCTAATGTAGATGTTGGACTGAAGCAGCTGATATTCATTTACACTGAGGAAGAGCAGAGATTTGCTGAAGAACTACAGAGAGATTTCTACTACTAAGCTTTCCATGTCTTTCCACACCTCCCTTCCTTCATGTGTTCAATAGTTTGTCCCTGTGTCATTTCTTTCTTTTACACAGAACCTGATTTTGTTTTCTTTGCATATATTGATTTCTTTGGTTGTTACCAACATCTGGTTAAGTTTTCAAGTTAACAGTATTTTCAGAAACATTTTTTCTGAGAAACAAGGTGATGTGTTATACTTAAAGAAACACACCCCTTTTTTTAAAAAGGCTGATTTTAGTGCTCCATTAGAATTAAACAGTTGCGATATTCTCTTTCTCTCTCGCTTCTCAAACTTAACTGCACATCTGCAAACCATTTAAACGGCACCTTTCTACCATCATTCTATAACCGGTCCTGGCCCTTCAAGGTGACTGGCAATGAAACTGACGTTACTCTCAGGGTCGCAATATCTTCGACAATAAAGGCGGAGAGCCAAAAGCCTCCTTCTCAAGTGTCGGAAACTGATACAGAAATTGTTAATCACTGAAAGGCATAGAACTATCTCAGTTTGACTCAGTCCCTGGTCAAAATAAAAGTGAATGCGTTCGTCTATGATGTTTCGTAGGCGTTTGCTAATAAAGTTTAGAATAAGCAGATCTTTTTGTTATATCTAGATCACGAGAAAATGAGTTGTTATGTCGAGATCACAAGATAATTAAGTCATGATCAAGACATAACAAGAGAGAAAAAAATATTTTAATGCATGGCCTTTTTGGACTTCCGTACCATAATGACAAAGTGAAAAAAGACTTTTTGAAATTGTTGCAAATTTGTTAAAAATAAACCACCTGAAGAATCATATGTACAGCAGTATTCAAAGCATTTGCCGTGAAGCTCTAAATTGAGCTCAGGAACATTCTGTTTCCACTGATCATTCTTGAGATATTTCAGCAGCTTCATTGGAGTTTACCTGAGGTCAATTCAGCTGATTGGACATGATTTGAAAAGGCATACAGCTGTCTATATATGATCCCAGGTTTGACAGTGCATGTCAAAGCACAAACCGAGCATGAAGACCAAGGAAATGTCTGTAGACCTCAGAGACAGGATTGTCTCGAGGCACAAGGCTGGGGAAAGTTACAGAAAATTCTGCTGCTTTGAAAGTTCAAATGAGCACCGTGGCCTCCATCATCCGTAAGTGAAAGATGTTTGGAACCACCAGGACTCTTCCTAGAGCTTGCCGGCCATCTAATCTGAGTGATCGGGGGAGAAGGGCCTTAGTCAGGGAGGTGATCAATAACCCAATGGTCACTCTGTCTGAGCTCCAGCGTTCTTCTGTGGAGAGAGGAGAACCTTACAGAGGGACAACCGTCTGTGCAGCAATCCACCAATCAGGCCTGTATGGTAGAGTGGCCAGACGGAAGCCACTCTTTGCCAAAAGGCATCTGAAGGACTCTCAGACCATAAGAAACAAAATTCTCTGGTCTGCTGAGACTAAAATTGAACTCTTTGGAGTGAACGCCAGGCGTTACGTTTGGAGAAAACCAGGCACTGCTCATCACCAGGCTAATACCACCCCTACAGTGAAGCATGGTGGTGGAAGGATCATGCTGTGAGGATGTTTTTTAGCAGCAGGAACTGGAAGACTAGTCAGGATAGAGGGAAAGATGAATGCAGCAATGTACAGAGACATCCTGAATGAAAACCTGCCTTAGATTGCTCTTGACCTCAGACTGGGGTGACGGTTCATCTTCCAGCAGGACAATGACCCAAAGCACACCGCCAAAATGTCAATGGAGTGGCTTCACAACAACTCGGTGAATGTCTTTGAGTAGCCCAGTCAGAGCCCAGACCTAAATCCTATTGAACATCTCTGGAGAGATCTGAAAATGGCTGTACACCGTCGCTTCCCATCCAACCTGATATAGCTTGAGAGGCACTGCAAAGAGGAATGGGGAAAAATTCTCAAAGACAGGTGTGCCAAGTTTGTGGCATCATATTCAAAAATACTTGAGGCTGTAATTGCTGCCAAAAGTGCATCAACAAAGTATTGAGCAGAGGCTGTGAATACGGATTTTTCAGGTTTTTTATTTTTATTTAATTTGCAACAATTTCAAAAACTCTTTTTTCACATTGTCATTATAGGGTATTGTGTAGAGAATTTTGAGGAAATAAATGAATTTAATCCATTTTAGAATAAGGCTGTAACATAAAAAAATGTGGAACAAGTGAAGCGTTATGAATACTTTCCATATATATATATATATATATATATATATATATATATATATATATATATATATATATATATATATATATATATATATTAGGGCTGTCAAAAAATTTATTGTGATTAATCACATCCAAATAAAAGTTTAACATAATATTTGTGTGTGTACTGTGTATATTTTATTATGAATATATAAATACACACATGCATATACTTGATAAAATGTTGGTTCATATTTAGATATAAAAAAAATATATGTGTATGAAACAAATTTTACATTTGAATATGATGTAACTACTTTGATGTAACTTTTTTATATATAGTTTTGGCTTCTATGAATGTGTTTATCACATGTACATAATACATATATATAACACACACACATATTATGTCAAAACAAAGTTTTATTTTGGATGTGATTAATCACGATTAATTCTTGGACAGCCCGAATATATATATATATATATATATATATATATATAT
>CAIGQQ010033438.1:840101-862111 GCA_903798035.1 Danio albolineatus
TACAACTATTTGCACTGAAAACAAGTTTGTTTACAAGTAACCACAATACATGGAAATATTCAGGAATTATCAGTTTGCACTGGACTTTATCAACAATATGACCCCGTAATCATCCGAAATGTTGTGTTCACAACTTCTCTACAACGTGATATTGACCTTGCAGAAACACCACAGTCCACAGGTCCACATGTGGCACAATGTTTACAGAGAGGACGTGACATAATGTTTACATTTTAGAAAGCAGGCAAAAGATAAAAATTAAAACATAATAATAAAACCAGGAATTAAATTTGTGTACAAGATTTTATTTGGGCACTGAGGTCAATGACGTTTACATAAATTAGATGGTTAAATGGCAAGCTTGAAGATTAGTTTCTCTAAATAAATAAAAGATTTAAAAAAGGGTCAGAGGACAAGGTTTTAGGGGTCATTCAGTGTCCTAAAATACAAACAGCACTAGTTATTCATCACTGTTACACATTAACTTTACCTTAAAGCACTTTACAGTATAAATCTCTCTCTCACACACAGACACACACACACACACACACACACACACGAAGAGTTCAGATGCAAAAGTTTATGTTCTGTTAATTCACTATTAAGGCAATTTTACTATTTCACTATTTTAATTAAATTCAATTAATGTTTCTTTCTCTACAATGTAGATTGTGTCACACAGTTTAACATAGAACTTCTAGTAAATTGAAACTGTGTCAGTTCAGGACAGCTTAAAGTGGCATTTAAAGGCTTAACAAGGGTAATTAGGGTAAAGCTAGGGTAATTAGGCAAGTCATTGTATAACAGTGATTTGTTCTGTAGACAATCCAAAACATATTTCTTAAGGGGGCTAATAATATTGAGCTTAAAATGGCTTTAAAACAATTAAAAACTGCTTTTATTCCAGCCCAAATAAAACAAATAAGACTTTCTCCAGAGAAAAAAAAATTGAGGAAATACTGTAAAACATTTCTGAATCTGTTCAACATCATGCGGAAAATATTTGACAAAGAAAAGAATAATAATAATAATTTGAAATACTCATGTATTTTTTAATCTTGAAAGATCACTGAAATTAATAGCAAAATGTCTGCAATCACTTTCTTTCCATTATAGCTGTGCGTCGATCATCCCCCTTCATTCTGTATGCAACCTCTGAATCAGATGTATACGTGCTCCGTATAATAAACTGATCCCCGATCAGCCTCTGTACACACCATTTAAAATGACAACTCTGTTATCAAGCAAGTGAAGAGCAGCAGATGTATCTCTTAATTTTTTTTTTGATAACAGTGGTGTCACTGTAAGAATGCGCAAATCTATAATAAAAGCATTTGATTACTTTAGTAACTGTTTATGTTCATTTAAGAGTAAATTAGTTGTGTTTAAAATAATACACGCAGGATGGACATGTTTACGTATTATTAAGAGTAGGCTATTTGTCTGTTTAAACACACACCCAAATATCCTAAAGTGTCCTGCACTTTCGCTCTTCTTTAAATGGCATGTACAGAAGCTGATCTGGGATCAGTTTATCATACGGAGCGCGTCAGTCAGCGCTTGTACCAGTCATTGGCTTATTAATGCATTCACTGATTCAGAGGTTGCATATGAAGGGGGATGATCTGCGCACAGCTTTAATGGAAAGAAAGTGAATGCAGACATTTTTAAAATTTATTTCAGTGAGCTTTCAAGATTAAAAAATACATGAGAAATATGGGGAAATACTTAATGATAGGATGATAGCGGGATAGAATGGTAAAATACGGGAGAATCAGAAAATAAACGAGGAGGGTTAACATGTATGAAGTGAACAGGAAGTGTTTGTGGAACAACCGTTTTGCGAGGGAACGCAAAAGCTTAAAAATATATTTTCCTATCACAGTTTTTTTTTCTCCCACTCAATTTTTTTCCCTTCCACCCAGTTTTTTTGCCACCATCAAGTCCCTTCCGGGTCTCCGTAGATTTCATTGGCTGGACAACACTTCTGTGTATATAATCTATTCATAATACAACACAATCTACATCAGCTTTGGGGGACTAAGTCTTAATACTTCAGCAGGCTAAATAACTCCAATATTGATTTTTGATTCAGCATGAATATTGAGAGTTGATTCAGCATTTGTTTTTACCGCGGTCACGTGGACATGAGAATGAAGGCGCATCGGCGGATCTGCGAAAACCAGGGGCGGATCTAGGGGTGGGGCCACAGGGGCACCGGCTCCCTTTGGAATCGGTCAGGCCCCTGTTGTGCCCAAGCGGCAACCTCCCGCTCTCCCTCGGGAAGCCAATACGGAAGTAACTTAAACTTGCAATTCATCGAAAATTCCGCTAGTCCTGGCTGTCCTGGCTCCATAATAGAGCAAATCTCCAATGAGCCCACTGGTGAAATGGCCAATTTTACAGCAGAAAAAAAGGTGTTTACAGCCTGGTACAAAGAACGATTTTGGTTCATATAGCTTATATTACCCTTCGTGACAACTGTGAGGGGGGTGAATTTTTTTATAACTCATCCGTTTCCTTTATATTAAGCTAAATTAAGTTTGCATAATTAAGGGCGTGGCCACTTGAGTGACAGCTAGTCCCGCTGGTCGCCGTCACGTCACCTCAGCTGATTCCGCCTGATTCATCGTGTTTTTGTGTTGTTTTATATGGCTTTACACAGTCAGTTGCCTTTTGGAATTATTTCCTACCATTATCAGATAATATGGCATGCTGTGTGCGCTTAATTGTGCTCACAAACAATTCACGTGGACTCACGTTTCCCAGGTGAGTGAAATTATTTACTTATACCATCTCTATACATGTAATTGCTTTATTTAGGATAATTTATGATTTATAATGTTCTTCAGAACTCTAATGCACTCCAGAATCTGACAGATTGATCAGCTGTAGGCTATAAAATCGTCATCTGAAGCGTTGTCATACAGTGTTCTGCCTGGATTTCCTAAATAGCCTTGCATTTACTAACACAGACTATAACTAAAGTATTTGGATGTAATTCACGCTTTCTTCCAGTGCCAGCATGCGTCCCGTAGCTCCGCTCACGCTCCGCCCACGCTCCGCCTCTTTGCCCTTGTTTGGTATGCCTCGGTTGGCGCGATGACGCGCGAACAAAATGGCGACGGTTGGCCACGCCTACTAGTAGCTTCTTTTGGGTTCATCAGAAACCTATGGGTGACGTCACGGATACTACGTCCATATTTTTTACAGTCTATGGTTGTGCCCCTTAGCTCTAAGTCACTGCTGATTCATATCAAAGCTCGGACATAAAGATGCGCTTTAACTCATGTTGAACGCCGATGATACCTGTCACTTAAGCTATTTAAGTCACCAATATGGGCAAATCTGTCAAAATGACCGACATCATTTACTTTTTTTCATTTATGACATTTACCACATGATAGCCGTGCATCAGGTTAGAACTGAACACACTCGAACATGTTCTTCACAGTCACAGATTAATACAGAGTTAAAGTTATTTCAGTTTGGTGAACTAATATCAACCCTATATCTAGTTTATGCAAAAATAAAACCTTTTTTAATGAACAAAGTGAACTAACTGACAATTTTTAAATGAAATGGATAGGTCACTCAAAATGTAAAAAAAATATTTCGGTGAGACTTTATTTTGATGGTCAGTTTGTTTAATTTAAATTACATTACAACTAATTCTCAGTAGATTATAAGTAGACTGTCAGGTAAGGGTTAGGGTTAGGGTTAGTACAAGTTGACAAGTACTTGCAAAGTTACTTATAGTCAGTATGTTTGTTGAAGGAGCATATCAATAGATATTTTGCAGACAGTCTATTAATACTCAAATGGACCATCAAAATAAAGGGTCACTTTATTTTGATGGTCCGTTTGTTGAATTTAAGTTACATTGCAACTAATTCTCATTAGATTATAAGTAGATTGTTGGTTGGGGTTAGGGTTGGAGTCAGTGTAAGTTGACATGTACTTGCAAAGTTTCTTATAGTCAGTTAATGTCTGTTGAAGAACTGTTAAATGTCAGTATCAACAGATATTAAGCAGACAGTCTACTAATACTCAAATGGACCATCAAAATAAAGTGTTACCAAATAAAGTGTTACCTTTGTTTCTACTGTTGAAAACAAAAAGCTGAAAACCTGTAACCATTGACTTAGGGAAACCAAATATAAAAGTCAATGACTACAGGTTTCCAGCTTGCTTTAAAATATTTTATTTTTTGTTCAACAGAAGAAAGAAAGTCAAACACGTTTGGAAAAAGTGAAGGTTGAGGGAGTAAATTATGACAGATTTCAGTTTTGGGTGAATTATGCCTTTAACACTATAATAATTTCTCCCCCTTTTTCTGAAATTCAAAGTCTGCCACAGGTTTCCTAAAAAGAGTTTGTGGATCCAGAACAGGGGCGGACTTGAACAAAAAAACAGCCCTGGCACTAAAGCCACACCACCCCAGATTACCACACCTACACAGCCCTAACCACGGACACGCTGGACTGGAAAACAAACTGGACTTCTCATCACTAGTGGGAAATACACTGCATATTGGGTTAAAAGTTTAACACTGGAAAAAAAACTCTTAAATATATGCTCTTTCACACTCATGGATTAAGTGAAGTTTATTTCTAAAATAATTTCGAGAGGATCGTGTGCTTATGATTGCTTGCAGCTGGTCCCGTATTATTCAATTTATGATTCACCAATCAGAAGATTCCTGAGCTACAATAAACACCCTAAGTTCTATATCACAGCCATCTTCATTTTGAAGAATCCCCCCTTCCACGCCTACTCCTCCTCCTTTCCTAGATGGGTGGCACAGTGGCCCAGTGGTCAGTACTGTTGCCTCACAGCAAGAACATCACTGGTTCTAGCCCTCACTAAGCCAGCTAACGTTTCTGTGCAGAGTTTACACGTTCTCCCCGTGATCACATGGGTTTCCCCCGGGTTCCCCGGTTTCCTCTAACCATCCAGAAACATGCAACTTAAGTTAATTGACTAATCCAAATAGGCACTATAGTCATTAGCTACCCACAGGGGAGTTCTCGAGATCTACCTGAGCTCAAACTCTCCTCTCGCCTAGCAAACGGGAGGGAGCCCCGGGCTCGAGGATCTTATGAGCTCGGGGCTCTCTCCCGGGACAGCATGCCAAACAAGCTTTATAATCAATCATCAGCTGTGTGAACTCTTGAAAATGTACGGCTTTAACACTGTACAACACTAAACAAAATAACACTGTATATTTAACACTGGAATTTTTGCTGTGCTGATAGTTTGGACTACTTATCAGATTTATGGGAATTATCAGCCAGCCAATATTTAATCATACCTGTCAACATTGGGATGTGAAAATAAGAGATACACCTATCATAATAAGGGATTAGCCCCAAGATCGACATCTTTAGATGTTATTATTATTAATTATGTGTATATGTCTGTTTAAACAAAACCCAGTATCCACTTTTGCTACGCTTCAAATCGCATGTACAGAATCCATTTGGAAAACAGTGTCTATTTATCACTATGGAGCGCATCCGACAGTCACGCACCGTTTTATGACTGTTTTGAGGATTGCATAGGAGGAGCGACGGCACCTGTAATGAAAAGGAAAGGGAATTCCGCCGTTTTTATATTTATTTCAAAGTGTTTCATGCCTAAATAACAAAGCACAGAACTGACTCACATTTAAGAGCAAGGGGCGGCCCCTAGTGGTTCGGCGGTATGGGTTGCGTAAAGACAGAAACGGCTCTTTAATATTTATTGCCACCCTTCAGCGAAAGACTGAAAATACGGGAGAAATACGGGAGAATACCTTTACGGGATGATAATAGGATAGAACTGTAAAATACGGGAGAATCCCGGGAAAAACGGGAGGGTTGACAGGTATGTATTTAATTGAATGATCATTTTTTATTCTTAAAAATGTATAAAAAAAACACGATGTATTCAATTTAACTCAAAACACAAAGATCCAATCACACAGAAACACAGACGATGAGATAAATCCCCTCATGCTTCAACATGTGAGGTCTTGTTAAGTCTTACGAAAGCTTCATTTGCAGTGATCAGGGTGCAAACACTCTCTGAACTCTGCATTAAACAGTGATGTTGCAAGCTGCCCTGTGCTGTAATCAATGCTCTGTTTGATCAGTGGGACAGTAGTGATTGAATCTGAGCCTATCAGCGCAGGACGGGCCCATAAACGAGCTCTGTATATACATAAATACAGGCTTTCAGATGATGTGGCTGTGTCTGGGAGAAGGATCGCAGCTCCAGGATGAAGCAGTGTGTGGTATTAGTGATGATGTTGGGCTTTTTTGGAGTCCACGGGGCCCCAGTGGAGAATTTGTCCCCTGGATCCTGCCAAGATGCTGTGACGAATGGAGCTGCAGCTGAAGCTCTGAATAAAATCAACCTGGACCGAAAAGAGGGCTACGTTTTGAGCCTGGACCGCCTCAGCAATGCCTTTTACATGAAGCATGTGAGTCACTTTTTTATGCTTGTTTGATTTATTTAGGTTTTGATGATGATTAAAGAAGGAAATTATATAAAAAATAGAGTTGAAGTCAAGATTATTCGCCCTCCTGTGATTTTATTTGCAAATATTTCCCACATGATGAACAAAATCTGGAATTTTTCACAGTATTTCCTCTGATATTTTTTCTTCTGGAGAAAGTCTTATTTGTTTCATTTCAGCTACAATAAAAGCAGTTTTAATTGTTTTAAACAATTTTATGGTCAATATTGTTAGCCCCCTCAAGCAATATTTGTTTCCGATTGTCTACAAACGAAACCCACATATTTTACAACAAACAAACAAACAATATAAAATTTTATGAAAAAGTGTATTATTAAAATATTATCCACCCAAAAACGGGAAAGAAAACGTAACGTGTGTTAGTTATATGTGTTGTTACTTTTTTTATTAATTAATCTATTTACTTATTTATTTATTACTATAACTACACTGTAAAAATAATATGATCAATTAGTCATGTTTTTAGTTAATTGTAACTTATTAAACTAAGTTAATCATGTCCTAACTTACTTTATTGAGTTACACAAGCTGTTTTAGGGCAGTTTAATATAATATGATTTCAAATCATAAGTAGGCCCACACGGAATCTGCATGCGTAAAAATCCACAGATTTCTGCAGAATTTTACCCCATCATATTTGTATCTATGTATTTACTTGTGTAAATATGTGTAAATTTATATTTATCCAGTTTTTAAATTAATTTCACTAATATTATTGTGATGTAATTACAAGAGTATTAAAATGTTCTTATTTATAATACAGTTTGTACAGTAATATTTTCTGTCTTTTAGTAGAGATGTTATATGAGAGACTTGCTTTGTTTACCAAATGAAGTGGATTTAATTGGATTTGCATTGTAAATATTGAATAAAAGTTAAGGTATTATTTTTTTACTTCATATATTAAGTTTTTAGTTATAATACTCCTAAATTATCGCATAAATACCCAGATTTTTTACAAAATTCTCCACAGAATTAGCAAAAATGGCTGCAGATTCTGTTTGGCCCCACTCACACGGTTAATTTGATTCAGCTTTAAAAAATGAAGGAAAACTGATTTTTTTAACTTGTTTAATTTATTTAGATTTTTAAATAATTAAACAAACAAATATAATTTGTATATAATAATATACAGTGGAAGATTATTCACCCTCCTGTGATTTTTTGCTTTCTTCTTTAAATATTTCCCAAATGATGTTGAACAGATTTAGGAATTTTTCACAGTATTTCCTCTAATAGCTTTTCTAAAGTCTTATTTGTTTTTATTTCAGCTAGAATTTCAAAGCCATTTTAAGATCAATATTATTAGCCCTCTTAAGCAATATTTGTTTTCGATTGTCTACTCATAAGTAGGACCACACGGAATCTATGTGCGCAGAAATCCGCAGATTTCTGCAGAATTAAACCCCATCATTGAGTCTATGACAACTATAGTAATTAATCTGTTGTGGTGATTATATAGTTGCCATGAAAACACAACAACTTTAGTAATTAATCTGTTGTGGTGATTCTACACTTGTCATGGTAACACGACAACTAAAGTCAACATTGTCTCGTTCTTATATAATCAACCCAAACTAATGTAATTCACGAAAGCGTTTGACACACACAGTCTACTGTACTGTCCCACTAACATATTTTGATTGAATAAGTAATACAAAGTGAAAATAAAGTGGCATTTTGAAATGACAGAAAAACACAGAGGCTACCCTGGTAAATACTACACAACACAAACAAATTAATTGAAACATAAACGGCTCCCGATTACAATCAACATGCAAATCAGCCAGCAGAGTATCAGTGACAGACTTTTATTGGTCATGTTTGTCAACTGCATGACTTACCGGTTAAGTTTCTATAATGCAGTGAAGTATTGCGTGTAGTGCACGCATTGAAGAGCCGCTGAGCTAACAGCTGACAGATCGGGAACACACACACTTTATTTCTGACGGCAGACACGTGAACTTTAGGGTAACGTTTTTCTCTTGGGCTTTAACCACATTTGACAGATTATAACTGCTTAAACACACACCTTTCAAAATTGTCTGTCACAGAAACACTTCGTAATCCACTCAAAACGCTATTGAAACCCCATTTTCGGATCGCAAATTGCCAGTTGTAAACGCTTTAATGGAAGTTCTAAACATTCTACCGAAAGACACAAGTCGCTCCATGCAGCAGCCAAGAAAAAGGTCTATATAGTACGGTTCAAAAACACTACAGTATTTACTATACATTATTATTATTTTTTATCAAAGTAATAAAATACACTTTTATTGCTGTAATGCTTAACTCTTTTCAACTTTCTTTATTTATAGGAAACTATGCCTCAACATTTTTCTTACAAGCTTCACATATTTACAAATGTTTATCAAAGTTGTTGTTGTTTTTTTTCCTTGTAGGGTGAAACAGGGATTGTCTTCTACCTCACGCTTGATGTTTTGGAGACCAATTGTCACGTCCTCAGCAAGAAACCCTGGAAAAGTTGTGAGATCCGAAACCCTGAACAGTACCCGGTATGGCTTGGCTAACTGATAAAAGCTAGAAAAAACTTTGCTAATAACATCTACTCAGTGTTCTTAATGTCCTTTTCCTCCGACAGGTATATGGACAGTGCAAGGCAGTTATGTACATGAACAGAGTCCACAGAGTGGCCCGACTCTACAAATACAGCTGCACCGTGAGGCCAGGTAATAGCCAATCACAAACTACAGTAGCTGTGTTTTAGAGAGAATGGGAATGTGTGGTTACATTTTTAGCCCCCTGTATATTTTTTCCCTCAATTTAGGTTTAACAGAGAGAAGATTTCTTCAGCACATTTGTAAACGTAATAGTTTTAATAACTCATCTCTAATAACTGATTTCATTTATTTTTGCCATGATGACTGCAAATATTAGACTAGATATTCTTCAAGATACCAGTATTCAGCTTAAAGTGACATTTAAAGGCTTAACTAGGCTAATTGGGTAAAGTTAGGGTAATTAGGCAAGTCATTGTATAACAGTGGTTTGTTCTGGAGACAATCCAAAACAAATATTGCTGAAGGGGGCTAATAATATTGACCTTAAAATGGGTTTAAAACACTTAAAAACTGCTTTTATTCTAGCCGGAATAAAACAAGTTAGACTTTCTCCTGAAGAAAAAATATTGGAGCAAATACTGTGAAAAAGTCTTGCTCTGTTCAACATTGTAGAAACAAGACAAAATAAATAAATTAAATTAAATAAATAAATTGACATAAGAAAAGCAGTCTACTTTGGTTTACACTGTGTGCTCCTGTGTGTGTCCAAAAGCACAACCCACTGTATTGTAGATTACCAAGCTCTATACACAACCAGAAAACAGATTCAACAAAATGGCTCTCTCGTTTTTCAGTACCCGCTTCCAAAGTCATCGAACGGTGCCCAGACTGCCCTGTGCAGCTATCTGGAGATAATGAAGAAGTCTTGAAGACTGTGAAGCTGGGCATGGAAAAATACAACAACGAGAGCGGGCTGAATAACTACTTTGTCCCTCTGAACATTACAAGAGCTTCTGCTTCGGTAAGAAATCAAGCAAATCATTTAAAAGAAAACTCTATTATTTTAAAAAAGGCTCATTTTACAGCTCTTCTACACTGTAAAAAAACGATTCTCAAGTGTTTTCCATTTATGTACGCTTGTGAATTGCATTATGGGATGTTGATCTTTGCTCTGTCCACTTTTGTTGTTGTAAATTCAAACTGTACAGTTTAACAAAGTGACTTTTATTGACATTTTAATCGTTTAAAATTATATGAAGAGATAATAATTTAGAGAAATAAGTTTGTAGAATAGCAGAAAATGTGCTGCCGTTTATTACAAGGTTTCTGTAATGCAATATACAACACCAAAACAGACAATATAGCACTGCAGACTATTACACATGTTCATAAAAGTCGCGTTTTCCAACTTTTCAAGGTTAAAAGTTGTTGTGAAGAATGATCAAGATCCCATAATGCTACTCAAACGCAGAACTGAACAGGGGAATTTAAAAAAAATAAAAACTAATTTATAGATATTTTTTTACAGTGTAGAATTGAACAGTTGAGTTTTACCATTTCTCAATCCATTCAGCTAATCTCCAGGTTTGGCAGAAGCACCTTTAGCTTAGCTTAGCATAGATCATTGAATTAGATTAGACCATTAGCATCTTAGCACCGTTTGTTAAAGTTCATTCATTCATTCATTCATTTTCTTTTCAGCTTGGTCCAGGGATGTCAAACTCAATTCCTGGAGGACCGCAGCCCTGCACAGTTTAGTTGCAACCCTGCTTTAACACACTTACTGGTAGGTTTCAAACAAGCCTGAAGGACTCAATCAGTTTGATCAGGTGTGTTGAAACTAAACTGTGCAGAGCTGTGGCCCTCCAGGAATTGAGTTTGACATCCCTGGCTTAGTCCCTATATTTATCTGGGGTCACCACAGCGGATTGAACCGCCAACTTATCCTGTATATGTTTTATACAGCGGATGCCCTTGCAGCTGCAACCCATCACTGGGAAACATCCATACACACTCATTCACACTTGTACACTACCAGTCTTTAGACTTTAGACTAGCTTACCCAATTCACCTCTACCACGTCTATTGCCACAGCCATATCACCCCTGCAGCCCAAGAGTGGTTACTCACTGAAGCTAAGCAGGGCTGAGCCTGGTCAGTACCTTGATGGGAGACCACATGGGAAACCTAAATTGCTGTTGGAAGTGTCGTTAGTGAGGCCAGCAGGGGGCGCTCAACCTGTGGTCTGTGTGTCCTGTGGTCTGTGAGTCCTAATGCCCCAGTTAAAGTGAAGGGGACACTATACTGTCAATGGGCGCCGTCTTTCGGATGAGACGTTAAACCGAGGTCCTGACTCTCTGTGGTCGTTAAAAATCCCATGGCACTTCTTGCAAAGAGTAGGGGTGTAACCCCGGTGTCCTGGCCAAAGTCCCTCAATCTGCCCTTACGATCATGGCCTTCCAATCATCCCCATCCACCGAATTGGCTCTATCACTGTCTCTAGCTGGAGTGTGGTGAGCGCACTGGCGCCGTTGTCCTGTGGCTGCCGTCGCATCATCCAAGTGGATGCTGCACACTGGTGGTGGTGTGGAGAGAACCCCCTCATGATTGTAAAGCGCTTTGGGTGTATGGCCATACACAATAAATGCGCTATATAAATACACATTACATTAGACTTGTGGAGAAAACTCACGTGAACCTGGGGAGAACATGCAAACTCCACACAGAAATGCCAAGTGACCCAGCCTTGGCTCGAACCAGTGGCCTACTTGCTGTGAGGCGAACATGCTACCCACTGCTCCACCGTGACCCTTAGTTAATGCTATATAAATTAATTAATTTTAACTCACTGTGTATTGACTAATGTTAACAAGCATGAATTAGAATTTGAATAATGCATTAGTCAATGTTGAACTATGATGAATAAATACTGTACGAGATTATACTTAAGTAATGTTAGTAAATACATGAACTAATGGACCGTTATTCTAAAGTGTTCCCACTGATCCTTCAAGCATGAAAAATAATGCATTTATTGTACAGAAATATGACATTAAATACAGATACAATCCTTTTTTGTAGCTTCACTTAGGAAGATTCTTTACTGTGGAGTTCACCATCCAGGAAACCGTCTGCTCCTCTAAAACCAAAGATGCTGACATCTCGAAATGTGAGCTGATGGCGTGCGAATTTGCGGTGAGTGTCCTTATATAAAGTTGAAGTCACAATTGTTATTTCTTTTCTTTGTCAAATACTTCCCGCATGATGTAGAACAGATTCAGGATATTTTCATAGTATTTCCTCTAATATTTTTTCTTCTGGAGAAAGTCTTAATTGTTTTATTTCGCCTAGAATAAAATGTCACTTTAAGCTGAATACTAAGTCATCATGGCAACTATAAAGAAATAAGCTTAATTAAAAGAAATATTTAGAAATGTGTCTTTTTTCTGTTAAACAGAAATTAGGAAAACAATTTTTAGCTAACAATTCTGACTTCAGCTGTATATTGTTTGCCATTATTAGTAGAAATGACTACATATTTTGCTGCTTTTTCACTGTTTAGCATAAAGGATTCTGCAAGGCGTCTCACTCTGTGACCGTCACTAAAGAGGAGCACCTCAACATTCAGTGTGAAATCTTTGAATCAGAGGTAAGAATACACTTTCATTAGCTGTCCTATAATTAATTTACCTATGATTTCAACTTCCTTATTTGATTTCATTTGTACTTTAAAGTTATTTTGAGTTTATGTATTGTTACGTCCCTTTCAATACTTTATAATGGTCAAGAGGGAACGGAAAGGAAAACATTAAGCTAGTTGTAATTATTGTTGCCATTTACACAGCATAAGGAACAACAAGACATGAAGTACTTTTTTAAGAGATTTTGTTGATTTAAAAAATCTGTGAACTTTTGAATGCTAGAATTTAAAGTTTCACACAAGAGTAGTAATAAGAAATAAGAAAACAACAATTTCACTAAAAATAAATCAACCAAATTAACAGACATAAGGAAGACAATAGGAACGGGACTGTGCGAAATAAAAGAAAAGAATAAAATAAAAAACAATTAACTAAACCATTTAACTCTTCTCCTATAACTACAAAATAAAACGAAAAGTGAATCTTCAACGTCTGAGACATTGTATCTTACCAACTATCTCTTCAAAGGAAAACTTCTGACATGTGTGGCATAAATTCATAACTAAGGGCTCTAATTTTTAAAAAAATAGTCTAAAGCTCCTGGCTCAAAAGCATTAATGGCATGTCTGGATCACCTTTTGCTAGATAAATACACTCTGCGCCCCGGCGTATGGTCTAATAGGGCTGTGCTTATTCTCTTAATGAAATCTGGGTGTGTTTTGAGTATAAAGTGTATTAAACCAATCAGAGTCTCGTCTCTCATTCCCTTGCGCTTTTGCAATTTACATGGTGATGTAAGGGTCCATTTATTAGTCCGATGACAGAGCTAACAGTATGGGTGAAGGTAAATGCGTGTAAGCCTTTTAGCACATGTGAAAAGAAATATTTTTACTTATGAAAACATTTTTTGATTCGCTTTTATCTCAGAATTTAATCTGGGTCCAATTCATTATAATTTAGATATTCATTCATCCAATTCAAGCCGATTACCTTATAGGTTATGATTTGGTCTAATTTAGATTGATTAACCTAATAAATCCTTCTTTTCAAGTAATGGTTCATTGCTTACCCGAAGTCGCTTAGAGTCAGTATGCTGGCCAACTACATCTGCTCACGGACACATCCTCGCCGGTTCTGGTTCTTAGATAGAGGATATAACTGTAAACTAATTTCCTTTAAGTAATAATAGGCCGCCCCATGCTTGCTCATACATAAAGAAAGTTTGATTTAGTTACTAGATTATAACATACTAAGTCAGCAGATTGTCAGAAATCAGCAGGTCTTAAATGTTGTGCTAAAAATGCTCCATCCATTCTAGCCCGACTGTATGACGAAACCCCGGTCTAGGTCTGCGGAAACTCCAGCCTAAGACAATCTACTAGATTCAAATGATTTCAGGAGATATTTAGTTAAACAAAAGTCTTTACATTTATTTGTCAGGCAAAGATTTTCCATTCCAATTCACATAATTGCACAAGATAAGCCAATTCAAATTGTACAACATCAATTTCTCCAAGATAAATTAAGAGGGAATACCTGACTATGTAAAAATACGTTGTAGTATCTGAGTTCTGATTCAGAGCTTCAGAAACTCATACACTACAACGGGGTCCTTCAGTTACTGAAATCCCCCTGGCCTAAACCACAACTTTAGCTTAAATACTTACTCTCAGAACAAACAGCCATAAATTCAAGACAATAGAAGTGCCACAGAGACTCTTGCCTGGTTACTTTGAGGTGTTAATCATCTCTGGAGGGGGGAGCATCTGGCAGAGATTTTATCAAAGTCAAAACCTAAATAACCAAATACAAGTGAAATATCACAGTGACATTAAGACCACTTTACCAATCACACAGAGACATTTAAAATTATACCAAACATGACAAGCTAACGTTTGTAAGTTTAGCAAATACACCACATATCTCATTTCACCATAGAAACCTGAATTCTGGTCATCCTTGAGTGACCTTTCAATACCCCTGGTCGTATAACTAGGGAGGGCCAAAAGGTGTGAGGGCAGATGGTGAGACAACAGCTTTCTTGTGATCCTTGAAGAAGATAAGAGAGTTTATGGTTTTACTGCCTGGTAGTTCTCGTGGTCTTCTCTCGTGGAATTCCATAATTCTCAGGGTATAATTATTGTGGAGAGATATATCCATCCTTACAGTGACTTTGTAAAAGTAAAATTTGAACGCTTCGCTAGCGAGAAAACAGTTAAACAGAGCATCTGCAGCGTGAGGATAAAGAACGAGCCTCCTCCATTCAGCCTCTTTACTTTCTCTTTACTTTAAGGAAACGATGGAAACTCACTCCACTGAAGACATCCATTAGCCCACATGTTTAATTTCCATTGCACAAAGATTTGTTCAAAACTATTTCTAAATTCAGTTCTAATCTCCAGCAACGGAATTAATGAACAATAATAACAAAGAGTGCTCAAACAACTGAGTTATATCTAAACACACGTCCTGTTCTTATGCCCCATATGGTGATGCAGACGTCTTGTGTTTTCTAAAACAAATATAAATATGCAGATCATAAATAAAACTGCTAATAATAATTACATACAAATGCAGATCGTCATGAATAAACTGAAAAAGCCCCCAGAGGTGAAGAAGGCATGGAGGCAGTGGTGTTTATATTCATGTAGAAAATAATAATGTTTGTAATTGTTTTCAGATATAAAAATATTAGTGTATTGCTGTTTATCTTGTGTTATTAAGTGTTTGGACCGGCATAGGTGCATAGCATGCTCTGTGCTAGACTTTAGAGCAGATTTTAATTGGTCAATGGCAATGCGTCTTAACACACCTCCTTTATAGACCAGCACACCTATGAGTCCACAAAGTGGCACGAATGGATTTGCTATTCAAACAATCCAGTGCAAATCGTGAAAATTTGGGTTTGGGTCTGAAAATAGGGTCACACTTTATTTTGATGGTCCGTTTGTTGAATTTAAGTTACATTACAACTAATTGTCATTAGATTATAAGTAGACTGTTAGGTTGGTGTTAGGGGTAGGGTTAGTGTAAGTTGACATGTACTTGTAAAGTTTCCTATAGTCAGTTAAATGTCTGTTGAATGTCTGTATGAACAGATATTAAGTAGACAGTCTACAAATACTCAAATGGACCATCGAAATAAAGTGTTACCGAAAATAGCAACAAATCACAGCAAGCACTCCTTGCGCCGGGTGTGAAAGGTCCAAATACAACGTGTTCGGTGTGTTTAATGAAATAAAATACTGCATGTGCGCCATGTATATCAAGTTACAGAGCTTCCCTATTCCCTTTCCTCCATCCAGAATAATACACAGAAACAATGTTCACACTCCAGTCCACAAAGGAGTTTGACAAAAAAACTTTTCATTAATACATGGCAAACAAAGCACACTAACAAAAGTTACACAAACAACGGCAGAACAAAGCAAAAGGGGAAGAAACACCCACATAAAACAAATATCAGTCACAGTTCACATAAAATGCCAGCCATTTCGAACTGATGCTGCATTTCTCTTATATAGTATCCTCAACCCTTTGTCCAAAATTTATATAATTGATCTCTTTACATCTGGCAAAACATGCCGAGTCGGATGATGTCTGATTTTGCCAGGTCAGCCATTTTGGGCGTCGGCCATTACATACTTCAAATGTATTCAAAAACTCAATTGTTTCATTTTGTCTGATGCTCCTTACTAACCTTGTTGCTTTTGGCCTCTGGTCTGCTTTGCTCATTCTGCCTCTGGACTGCTTTGCTCATTCTGGCTATGAAGTGCTTGGCCCCTTAATTGCTGCTTGCAGCTATATTTATTATTTTGTTTTTGCTAAACTGAACATTTAGCCTGTCATTTAGCTAGACAATAATGTTTAAAATAAAAATTGTTGTTCAAAAATAAACAAAAATGTCATATTTACAGTAGATTTATTCTTGTATTGTTGATTACAGGTGGCCGAAGAGGAAAAGAAAAAGCACTTGCTCGGAGGTGAAGTGGACCACAGCCACACACCAGGCTCGTCCACTGGACACGATCACACCAAAACACACACACATGAGCACTCACATGAGCACACACATGAGCACGACCACACCAAACCACACACACACGACCACGACCATGACCACACCAAACCACACTCGCACACCCACAACCACACGCACTCTCATGATCATGACCACGGACACACACACTCTCACGATCATGACCACGAACACACCCACCACGCCAAAGCCCATGAGCACGGCCAGGACGAGTGGGAGCACCAGCACCACCAGTACGGCCACAAAAAAGACGAGACCCACGAACACGACCACGAGATTGTCCTGGACCATGATCACAAGCACAGACACATCCATGAGCATGAGCACCATCACCATCATCACCACGAAAAATCTCATCAACCCAAATCCAGGCGTCCTGATGGGATTTTCAATGTCCTTCCTGCTGTGGATAAACCCATGACCCTTCCCTCGTTCCCTGACAAACCCGCAGCGGGACCAGAGCAGCCCTCCACCCTCCCGTTACTCCCCGATCCCGAAATCCCAGGACAGAAGGAACCAACCCTCCATACATTCCCCAGCAAAATGTCCCCTGAATGTCCTGCGCAGTCCAACATCCAAAATGGGCTCCTCAAGCAGATCGTCAGCGAGGATCCGCTCTTTAAACCCGCTGCGTAGAGATCCGATATTTAATGTACAGTGTGACAAATTATATTGCAAAAGATGCTGTTGTGGTGTGTGCAATAAAAGCATGTTTGGGAGTCAGTGATGTTTATTTGTGTTCATCAGTCAACTTCGTGATCAAAAGTACACTGTGAGGTACCACAAGGCTCGGTGCTTGGGCCTTTTGCTTTTTACATTATACAGTTGTTGAAGTCGATTTTCAATATTTCCTGAATGATGTTGAACAGATTCAGGAGTTTTTCACAGTATTTCCTATAATATTTTTCTTCTGGAGAAAGTCTTCTTTGTTTTATTTCGGCTAGAATAAAAGCGGTTTTTAATTGTTTTTAAGCATTTTAGGGTCAATATTTTTAGCCCCCTTAAGTTATATTTGTTTTGGATTGTCTATAGAACAAACCAACATTCTACAATGACTTGCTTATTACCCTTACTTTACCCTAATTACCCTAGTTAAGCCTTTAAATGTCACTTTAAGCTGAATACTAGTATCTTGAAGAATATCAAGTCTAATATTATTTGCTGACATCATGGCAAAGATAAAAGAAAGCAGTTATTAAAACTATTATTTTAAAAGGAGTCATGTTGCAACATATTAAGACAAAGTGACAGTCAGACAGGGAGGGTCAACAGGAGCAAACGATGCAACATGGGTAATTCTATACCCCGAGTAATCCAGAAGCACAGGCAAATGGTCAGGACTGGCGGCATAAAAACACATAAAAGGTATGACAAGGAAAACCGCTAGGAAATGCTCACTTTTAGTAACCAAGACTCAGCAACAATGGGCTCTATTTAACGATCTGGGCGCAGTCTAAAGCTCGTGGCACAAAAGCATTAAGGGTGCGTCTAAATCTATCCTCCTACATAGTTCTGGGTGTGTTTTGAGCATAATGTGCATTAAACCAATCATAGTCTAGTCTCTCATTCCCTTTAAGAGTCAGTTGCGTCGTGATGTTGTGATGGAGGAGTGGAAGAGGATTCCAGTGGCAACCTGTGAAGCTCTGGTCAACTCCATGTCCAACAGAATTAAAGCCGTGCTGGAAAATGATGGTGGCCACACAAAATATTAACTTTTCAATTTTTTTCTAAGGGGTGTACTCACTTTTGTTGCCAGGGGTTCAGCTATTATTGGCCGTATTTTTAGTTTTTTTGAAGGGACACTAAATTTACACTGCTAAACTAACTTTACACTGACTCCTTTTCATTGTGTCAAAGAGTCATTTCTGCAGGGTTGTCCCATGAAAAGATATAAATAAATATTTGCAGAAATGTGAGGGGTGTACTCACTTTTGTGACATACTGTATATATATATATATATATATATATATATATACATCTAAAATCAAAAAGTCCTGCCACTTTATTTTTACAGGCAACAAGAGCTTTTCTGAATTAGACCTCTTTTGATGTAACTGTTGTGCATTATCTGTTGATAAAATACAGTATAAAAGTAAAAACTATTAATTATTTTGGTTAATAATGGCCAATTAGTAATAACTCATTATTAACTGAACTGTTGTATAGAATATTTGTGATGCACAATCATGCAATATTTTATGTAGATAAGAAAGCTTAATTTATTGCATTTTGATGTGTTAGAAAGGTCAAATAATTTTGAAAGACATTGTAATATATAGTTAAATAACGTTTCAAATAAGTGCTCATTCAAGTAAAATGTATATGTATTGTTGATGCGATGAGAAAATACTTAAAAATCTAGAATCTAGTTGTTGTTTTTTTTTTGGGTAGTGCTTGGGTTAATGTTTACAAAACTGGAACACGTTAGATTTGCAGGAATTTTAAACAGATTTTAAACTGGGAGAATCATTAACAAAAACGCAACGAGTTTGAAAATTGTCAATATGTGAAAATCTATAATATTTGAATGATTATTTAAAAATGTAACAGATTATATGTATTTGGTTTCACACAGTTTAGCATTTTGAATTATATTGTAATTTTGCAGCTGTACCTCTAGGTTGTTTTGCTGATCATATTATTTAAATTCTTCTTCACTGCAGGTGCTGTCAGACAGAATCCCCTCCCTCCCTGCATTGAGTGTAAAACAAAAAATATTTCTGTGAAACACAGTCTATGTCCATTTTCTCAAAGAACTTTTGACTGCTTTTAACTCGACTCAAGCACTTAAACAGAAACCATTCTAGGACAATACTCGTCACCAAGGAGGACACTGGCACCCAAAAACACGGCAGCCCAACTCAGCTTAAACAGGCTAAATTGGATTTTTGTGCAGGATCGGGAGTAAAGGCATCTTCTGAATATGAAGGGAAGTGTAGCTGCTTGGGGCAGTTCACATATCTCATCTTTTGGGCGCGCAGGATCACATTGGGATTGCATATTGTGTGCGCTCACCCAGTTGAATACCAGCAAGTCACGCAGCAAGAACTGACCGATCAGCTTCAGGTTTTGTATGGAATATACACATCTCTGTAGTCTAATTACCTTAGACAAACACAGAACTCCCGAACACTGCAGTGCTTTTGCTTTTACTGTGGACGTCAGTGGTTACAGGTTTCCAGTTCCAGGTTTACAAACAGGATTGGAAGAAGTGAATGATGAGAGAATTTTAAGTTTTGAGTGAACTCTTTAAGTCTTGAATATGTCAAGCTTTTGTGATCAACCTATTGTAATGTTTTTCAGTAAATATTAAATTACCGAAGGAGCTGCAGTTTATTTTGTATTTTTTAAGATATATCTTTTAGAAGTAATTTCAAAGTAAAGTAATTAGTAATTTGATTACTTTTTAAATTAAGTAATCCATAATCTATTTACTTTTTACTACTGTAATCATTCATTCATTCATTTTCTTGTCGGCTTAGTCCCTTTATTAATCCGGGGTTGCCACAGCGGAATGAACCGCCAGCTTATCCAGCATATTTTTTACACAGCGGATGCCCTTCCAGCTGCAACCCATCTCTGGGCAATACTGCTACTGTAATCTATTACTTTAAATAACTTACCCAACACAGTATATTTATATACATTATCGGTCAAATATTTGGGGTCAAAATTTTATTTTTTTTTAAGAAAATTATTCTGTTCATCAAGTCGGCATTTAATAAATGTAAAAAAAAAACTTAAATTGGTAAATATTAATTAAAATTGTAAATAACTGTTTTCTTATTGTATGTAGTTTGAAATGAAATTATTACTCCAGTCATTATTGCTTTTATTACTATTATCATTAAATAATAATAATAATTGCAGTTCTGGGCCGGGGAACACTAACTGATCTGGGCCACATCTTTGCAGTTTATTTGGGCCAGATCTGGGCAGACTTAACTTTTATAATTTTGCAGATAGTTTATTTAAAGGGGTAGTGCACAGTGTATTTTTAAGCCTTGCTTATGTTTATAAGATGCAGTGTGTGCTTATGCTTCACTTGAAGAAAATCAGGTTATTTGTTCATATATCTTACTTTGATTTTCTAAATCTACACAGCTAACATGAAAACACCTGTCATATTTCCTAGTTCCTCTGAAAGGCCCGCCCTCAAGTGTCTCTGATTGGTCAGCTAACATAATGTGCTGTGAATTGCAGATTGGCTCCACATCATGCCCCTACAAGCATGTGCTTTTGCGCTGTGTAAACACTGTCTGTCAGAGTAGCTGTTAGCAGCGTTAGCTGCCTGAATCAGACAGAAAAATGAAGAGCACACAGCTGAACCTCATACCTGCTCTCTAAAATAACATCTAACAAGTGTCTTTCACATATATTCGGAATAATCATGTGTAAATAATATAAAACATTCACATATCTTTTGCGAGTTCGTTATGTGAGATGTAGAACACACTAAAAGCGTCCGCATAGAGAGACGCTAAAAGAGTCTGCATAGAGAGATGCTGAAAGTGTCTGCATAGAGAGATGCTGAAAGTGTCCTCATAGAGAGACACTGAAAGCACCCGCATAGAGACACTAAAAAGCGCCCACAAAGAGAGACACTGAAAGCGCCCGCAAAGAGACACTGAAAGCGTCCTGATAAAGAGACACTGAAAGCATCCTCATAGAGATACACCGAAAGCGTCTCCCGTTTTTTACATGCTTGTTTACATCCTCGTTAAAACATACCATTAATGCCAGAAACTGTGCATTTGATCAATTTTAGCAAATAAAAACACTTACAGGTTGTGGCTCAAAATCCACAGCTTCATCGGTTGGGGGAGTTTTAGCTGAATCCAGCACTGAACTGGAAGAGATTCTGGAAGTACTTCTTTGTCAAATGATAGCTATATAGTTTTATAATTCTCTGGAACACTAGGTGTTAAACAGTTATATGCTAAATATTACATTTATAAGGGTGCTCATAATAGTCATAAATCAATGTGCAATTACTGTGTGGATATGCTTGGATAGCTCCTGCATATGGCAAAGTGAAGGATGAATGGTTGCACTAAGTTTTGATAAATTAAAGAAGAAATTACAGAAGAAAAAAAAGCATATGGATTGTGTGAGAAATAAAGTGAAGGACAAGTATGGTAATCCATTAGCAGGATTTGTTCAGTGCATTTATCTTATCGAATTTAGTTTGCATACATTTGGAGAAGCGAGTTGTGAACACTCAACACGCACGCACACACGCACGCACGCACGCACGCACGCACGCACGCACGCACGCACGCAC
>CAIGQQ010033438.1:865422-883046 GCA_903798035.1 Danio albolineatus
GCATTAAACAGATTCTTCTTGGAAAATAACTGTGTATTAATAATTATAAATACTCGGCTATCATAAAAAATATATATCTTACTTTAAAGGATCACTTTACCCTAAAGTGAAAATTTCCTCATCAATTACTCTCCCTCACA
This sequence comes from Danio albolineatus, assembly GCA_903798035.1. NCBI lineage: Eukaryota > Metazoa > Chordata > Actinopteri > Cypriniformes > Danionidae > Danio > Danio albolineatus. The sequence goes on from CAIGQQ010033438.1 coordinate 865,563, forward strand.
TTAGTTCCATATCTTATTGAGGTAAAGTTGGCTTTATTTTCGCATATTCCTTCATTTTAACAGCCCCTATATTTTGAATGTTCAGTCTGAAATCACATGCAAGTACGACTCCAAAACAACATTAGCACTATTTAAATGACCAACAGTTTTGTACTTTGACAGTCAGTGGCTGCTAATATGATTTCCCTGTTTGTTTAATTTGAAAATAATACATTTCTGAAATTATATTAATAAGGAGAATGTCTGAATATAAAAGCAACTTTACCTCAATCAAAATATTTATGAGATTCTTACTTCTGTTGAACACAAAAGAATATATTCTGAAGAGAGCTAAACATCTGTAATCTAGTAGGAAAAACAAATAGTCAACTACAAAAGTCAATCAGTGTTTCCAGATATTTTATTGGACTTTTTCCAGTCCAAAACCCACCCAAATGCACAAAAACGCCTAAAATATTAGATTCGTATTTTATCTAATTTTAATAGATTTAAATTGAAATTAACCAAGTTACTTTAACTGCCATAATTTTTAATCATACTGCAACCAACAGCAGCAGCAGTCACTGAACCACAACACAACCGGATCACATCAAAACACTGCCCCCTCTCACCCACACTCTGCACTTAATGTCATGTAGATTACACTATCTATTAGAGTATGTTTTACTTTCGAAATGAGGTATAAATTCGTCCCATTTGGCGTTTTTAAATTCTATTGAACATAATAGGTGCTGCTTGTCAATCAGACAATGCTTCTATGTTTGTTTTGGCTGTCAGTTGCATAAAAAAATTATTGATAAAAGTGTCATGATAAACCGATGTGTGTTTGACTGCAGGCTCGTCCACGCGAAGGGGAGTCAGATTTGTCCAGAGAGTCAGATTTTGATACAACTTTCCTTCACCTCCTCTTGCGTGTGGGCTCAGGCAGTTTGTGTCATCCACTACTAACTGAATTGAGTAGGAGCACACAGTTATGTTTTGTTAAATAAGCTGCATGAAAAAAGGTTTCAAAACCACCCAAATTTTGTCAACCCGTCAATGCCATTTTTTACCTGCAAAATCTGATTAATGGGTTCAGGTTTCCACGATTTCTCCAAAAATGTTCCTTTGTGCACAATAAAGAAACTACAAGGATATAAAAGGAGTGAATAAACGACGACTGAATTTTCTTTTTAGTGAACTGTCCCTTTTAAATGACAGCACAGCTGGTATGGTGTTGACTGTAGTGTTTAAAATCCTAATGGAGGGTAAATGCAGAACATTGAATATAAATTCGGTGAAGTTTAATATTTCAACGCAATCATACATAACTATAATTTATACAATATGGCAAAACTTCAATTTGAATAAAATGTAGTTGTTCTGAATAAAACAACTACAGCATGAGCATGCTATTTTGAATTTCAAAGTGATGACTGACTTCTGTTTATGAATACTAGACGGTTACATCTCGGTCACTTGATCGCCCAAATTTAACCCACAAGCAACAAAATGAGTAAGAAACAGACGTCTTTGGAAAGTTTCTTTGCTAAGGGGAAAAGGACGTAGTAAAACCCACGAACTGCCAAGGTATTGTTCCGCAACCCATTTGTCAACAAATCAGGTGAATCCACCATGCCTGTGCAAGATCAACTGATGGAGATTGCAAATGAAGGCAGGCTTTTAGGGGCCGTCCGCATATCGCATCTTTTCAAGAGTTCGTTAACAGCTCGCACCTTTCTTCTGTGCGTACACAGTTGAATGAATCCCGTGAGCGCACCGCGAGTCACGTGACAAGTATTGAACGATCAGCTTCTGCTTGTATGGAATACATTTCGGTAAGACTAATTATCCCAGACAAACACAGAACACCTAAACACCTAAAGTGCTTTGTAATTTTCTCCATTAATAAAACTTGTATCAGAGTTACAGCAATGTTTTGTCAAGTTGTCATCGTCTGAGAAAACGGTTGATGGTCACCTAGCAACCTACAACCCATGAAACACCCCTCCCCCCTGGTCCGTGTTAAAATTGTCAAGCGCTGACCTTGGCGCTGACCTGTCCACGGTGATAAAAATGTTGGTGACCACTGTACTAGACAACAGTTAGCTAGCTACAGTTAAAAAAAAAATCTTTACTGTTCTTTAATATTCATAACCAAGCTTCTCCTAAGTCCACGTAAACCGAACTGGAACTAAATATTAGGTAGGGGGCAGGGCTTTCTTTATGCTTATCATTCCCTCATAGCAAACTAACAGTAAAAAGGCGTGGCTAATAATACAGGCCGTAGCCAGCCTGGTCAAAGGGGTGGTTCTTTTTCCTATTGCATTATGAGATTTAAATACGGCATTTAGTGACATTTTTAGCACAATTTTTAGCTGGATTTGTCCGATGGTCATCATAACCACACTTTTTGATGTACCAAAAACATTACCAAAATTTTTAAATAAAAATGTATTAAATCCTTTATCATTAGAAGAATCTGTAATTTTTTTTTAATTAAAAACTACGGCCTATTGTTATTTATTAGGCAGATAACAAAGTGACCAGCGCATTCAAGTCCTCAGTCAGAATTTGGACATTTAAATGATAATAATGTCAAACATAATAATAACAAAAATGATAATAATAATAAAAATAATAATAATAATAATAATAATAATGTAGAGCTTCACAATTTTTCTAGCTTTGTAAAGTACATTTGAAAATTCATTGTTAACATCAATAGCCAAATTAGTATTCAAATTATTTTAATATGGGCCACTTTTGGTGCTTTTTATTGGTCATTTTTTTGTTTCAAGAAATAAGTCCAAGTTTTAGCAAGAAAGTTACTTGTACAATATATTATCTCTATTTATAAATAATACAGTGGCGAAAGATTATGTCACTTACATCAGATTGTATGTTTTCTTGCACAGCTGGATGTTGGACTTATGAAAAATAAGTTTGCATTGGCCAAAACTGATTAGCTAAAGTTACAACAAAGTGACAGCCAACAGGGGATTCGGCTTGGTTTTAAAACCATTTGCAAAAGTTTATTTTCAATATTTATGACGGTGTAGCAGTCAAAATAACACAAATAAGCTCATGTATGGGACAAATTCTGGACTTTGTCTTTCAAACCACATGAAGCTACAGACCTGTAATACTGTGGCTGAAGCTTGACTTTAACAGAGAAAGAGCCAATCAAAACACAGAAGCAAATTTGATTGAAGATGATCAAATTAACATTAATTGTGTATATGCACACATATCTTTAATTTTCAGTCCGCCAGGCCAAGCACTTCGTGAACTTACAAAACTGCCACGTTTAAGATCTGATTTTTTTTTTTATCACTGATTTTTACTGCCTGACTGACAAGAAGCACAGCATTAAATAAAAAAATTCCATGCCATGTCTTTAAAATATGAACATTTATTTTACCCCAGTATTTTCATTGGAGGGGCGCCACGGTGGCCTAGTGGGTAGCACGTTCGCCTCACAGCAAGAAGGTCGCTGGTTCGAGCCTCGGCTGGGTCAGTTGGCATTTTTGTGTGTAGTTTGCATGTTCTCCCCGTGGTTGCGTGGGTTTCCTCCGGGTGCTCCGGTTTCCCCCACAAGTCCAAAGGACATGCGGTACAGGTGAATTGGGTAGGCTAAATTGTCTGTAGTGTATGAGTGTGTGTGGACGTTTCCCAGAGATGAGTTGCGGCTGGAAGGGCATCCGCTGCGTAAAAAATATGCTGGATAAGTTGGCGGATCATTCCGCTGTGGCGACCCTGGATTAATAAAGGGACTAAGCCGAAAAGAAAATGAATGAATGAATTTTCATTGGAGCTTCTGCACTCTGCTGCTACTGATGGCGCTAGCGTTTACATCTTTCATCTGAATTTTTGCTTGAACAACTAAATTAATACTTAAATCTGTTTAAATTATTATATCTTAATTACACTACTACATCGATGCTGGAAATGGAACCGTATGAAATTGAAAATGGTCACTAACCTTTCATCGGAAGTTTAACACTAGCTGTGCATATAAAGTTAGCAGTGTTTAAAGAAAGTTGCGCTAGCAAAATAAACATTGTAAATGTTGATTTTTACACAGACTTTAATGTCTGTTTCATAGTGGCGATACTGGGACCGAAAAGAAACAAACATTGAATCTAAACAAAAACAACAGAGCTTGAGTATATGTTTGCAGTGCACCCGTATTGCTAACGTAAAAGAGTATGACCTCACCACAGGTTTGTTTGTTTATTTGTAATCCTGTCTCTCACCAACAGATGTCTCCGTTGTTCACCGTTATTTGACTCAGTAGCAGCACATGTCATGTCTCTCTTTCCACACACACATTTCATTTCCAGAATCAGACTCTCTTTGCTCCTCCAGAATCATGTAGCAGGACGCTCTTCAGCACTGATTTCAGACCGCAGGAGGTGCAGGGATGGCGGGGGGACGCAGAGGACTGGTGGCCCCTCAGAACACTTTCCTGGAGAATATAGTGCGCCGCTCCAACGGTGAGAAAAGCCTTTTACAGTGATGAAATTATTTATTTAGCTATATTACAATCAACTCGGCACTTACCTTTGGAGTGTACTATAACCATGCTGCATTGTATCCATGTCGGTGTTTATCAGTTTTTACTGTATGTTTCATTTAACATTTCACATAGGCTATTAAATGATATGTTGGTCTGTTTACTATCATAATTAATTGTACTACTGTGGTACATTATTATATTGAGGTGAAGTTGGTTTTATATAATTTAATATTCGATCATTTTAACAGTCCCCATATTGTTTACAACTTGAATATTCAGTCTGAAATCACATGTATGACTTCCAAACAATATTAGCTCTATTTATAAGCAGTAATGTTGTACTTTTGATAGTCATTGGCTGCTAATATGATTTTTCAGTTTGTTTAATTTGAAAATAACACTTTTCTGAAATAATATTATCAATGAGAATGTTCGAATGTGCTAACATAAACCAACTTTACCTAAATCATGAATTATTATTACTTTACATCACACACACAAAGAAATCCCAAATCTAAAACTTGCCTGTTCTTGCTCCTTTCAACTTTTCAGTTTGGACATTTTCTCATAGACAGACAGGTATCTAGCTGGTGTGTATTTTTTTTTTTTTGGTATTTCAGTCTCATTCATTTATCCTTGTGTGGTGCTGTTTCTGTTCATCGTTGTTTGCTTTGTCATCTGTAATTTGCAGTATCTAGATCAGTGAAAGTGATTTCTCTTATCCCGTCATTGACCCCCCTGTGTATTATTATATATTTTATGTGCTCAGTTTTATTTTGTAATTGAATTTGTGGAGAGGCTTCAATACTCTAGGGATTATGCAAAATATATGTATTGTTAGATACCATTTATTTACATCTTTAAATGACCTGCTTTTGCAATCACATTATAGCGGGAACATACTGTATATGTTTTTATTCTGCTTCAAATCCTGTTTATTCTTGCTATATTTTGTTTGGTAGTCAGTCCTCTATACACTACCTGACACACTGCCTTTCCACGTTTTAGGAAAATCAAATAATAACTTGACTTCTAGTTGATCATTTGGTATCAGAAGTGGCTTATATGAAAATCAAAGGCCTCTAGATTACGCTGATTTTACCAAAATAAAGTATGATCATGTCTTGATTTTGAATGATTTCATTAGGACAGTAGGTCTGACTTTGCTCAGACAAAAGTCTTCTCACTTTAGAGAAATAATGTCCAGTACAGAATATAAAGTCATGCTGCAGTGGAGAAATATTGAATATTGTGTATGACTTCCATGAGCTTGGAGGACTGCATTTATACATCTCTGCAATGACTCAAATAACTTATTAATAAAGTCATCTGGAATGACAAAGAAAGCGTTCTAGCAGGACTTCCAGAGTTCATCAAGGTTCTCTGGATTCATCTTCAATGCCTCCTCCTTCATCTTACCCCAGACATGCTCAATAATGTTCATATCAGGTGAGTGGACTGGCCAATCCTGGAGCACCTTGACCTTCTTTGCTTTCAGGAACGTGGAGGCTGAAGTATGAGAAGGAGCTCTATCCTGCTGAAGAATTTGCCCTCTTTTGTGGTTTGTAATGTAATGGGCAGCACAAATGTCTTGACACCTCAGGCTGTTGATGTAGCCATCTACTCTGCAGATCTCTCACATGCCCCCATACTAAATGTAACCCCAAACCATGATTTCTCCTTCTCCAAACTTGACTGATTTATCTGAGAATCTTGGGTCCATGCGGGTTCCAGTGCGATGATTAGCATGCAGTTCAACAGATGATTCATGGGAAAAATCTACCTTCTGCCACTTTTCCAAATGATCAACTAGAGGTCAAGTTATTATTTGTTACAACTGAGATCCACCACAAGACTTTTGTCAGGTGATTTCACACTTGTAAAACTTGTACTATTATAGTCAATATACCACATTTAAAAGCAGAACTGATTGTTGAAAACATCTTTATAATGCCACGCATTGCCTGTGTGATTTGTTCATATGCTGAAACTCAGCACTTCTTTAAGCAATAAATTAATATTTAATGAGATTGTTTTTAATAGTAAACAACTCACTATACAACATTTGTTTCATTTCACAATCAATTTATCAATTTTAGAGTTATGTGTAAAATTCGAAGATTGCATCATTATTAAATGTACTGTTTATAGTAAATAGTATTTAACAGGTGTTTCACAGATGTTTCACATTGAAATGTTAGTTTATTTAAGTGTAAAGGTGTGCTCACATTTACCAAAAAAAGGCAAAAACACTCAAAACTGTTCAACTGTACTGACAATTGATGGAGGACTTCCTTGCACAGCTGCTCGTTGAGAAAGACATCTTTCTGTGAGCAATGCTTTAATCATTACTATAGGAATTATGACTAAAGTACCATGAAATTTAGAGAAATGTTGCTTCCATGACTGCACCTTAAGACAAATGATTTGTTTCAGAAACATCTTGAGACCCCTGTGTAAATAGCTGGCACAACTTCAAGTGAAAAAATTAAAAATGTTACTCCTTGCTTCCCGGCAGACACCAATTTTGTTTTGGGGAATGCCCAGATTGTGGATTGGCCGATTGTCTACAGTAATGACGGATTCTGCAAGCTGTCCGGTTACCATCGTGCTGAAGTCATGCAGAAGAGCAGCACATGCAGGTGCTTCTGTGTTTCTATTATTGTTCATGTGACTGTATCCAAAATATGTTATTAATAATGACCCCTTAAAACATTTCTAGCTATTCTTTGCATTTTGCCCCGTAAAAGTCTGAAATGTCATTCATGAAGGTCTTAAAAAGTCTTCATTTTGACTTGGTGAAACCTGTAGAAGCTAGTTACCATAATTCAATTATTTGTTTTGCTGAAAAATAAAGTAAGAAATTAATTTTCTTTTTTATGTAATTTAATTACTGTGACTTATAATATATTTGCCTTGAAGGTCTCGTGAAGTGTTTTGATTAAATTTAAATGCAATTAAATTTGATGTTTGACATGAGCTCCACTAAAACATGAATAGAGGGTGGGATATAAATGAGTTCCACATAGTTTTGAATCTGGTAATCATGGAAGATTATTTCTTACACAGAACAAAATTGTAGACATCCAAAAACTTGTAGGCTTTTAACTTAAAATCTCTTGGAGTTTCAATGAGATAGTTGTATATTTCGGGCTGGATGCTTGGCCACTTTATCTCATCCACTATCCATTGGGAGGGTGGTATCGCAAATTTAACATTAATTTTGCAGAATAACTGTCCTTATCACTGGGTGACAAGCTGTTATAATACGCTTAAAGCATTATGTATATAATATGTAATCAATATAACTTATTACTAAGACAACAACAAACTCTGTACCACATCGGATGTCATTCCCTCGCAAATATATCAGAGAAGCATTTTGTAGAATAATTCTATTTTTCAACTAAAGAAGGCTACGTTTTTGTTATTTGTTATTCAGATATTTTGCATAGTAATTAGATTTTATTTTTTTACCATCTCTATCTTGTACAGATTACTAAAAGACTACAAATATTTCACTGCAGTCATCATCTATTTTTTGTTAAATAATTTGGTTAGGTTTTTTTCTACCATTTTTATAGACAATTTACTGTATTCAGCTTCATAAACGATTTAAATTATATACAGTATATGTTTTGGTGACTAACCAAATATCAACTCCAATAAGTCTTACAGATGTAATATCAAAAAGGTTAATTATTTTATAAAATAATTTATGAAATAATTTAATTAATAAAATAATTTATGGGCACCACGGTGGCGTAATGAGTAGCACGTTCGCCTCACAGCAAGAAGGTCACTGGTTCGAGCCTCGGCTGGGTCAGTTGGCATTTCTGTGTGGAGTTTGCATAATCTCCCCGTGTTCCGGTTTCCCCCACAAGTCCAAAGACATGTGGTATAGGTGAATTGGGTAGGCTAAATTGTCCGTAGCGTTAGTGCGAATGAGTGTGTATGGATGTTTCCCAGAGATGGGTTGCAGCTGGAAGGGCATTCGCTGCATAAAACAAATGCTGGATAAGTTGGCGGTTCATTCTGCTGTGGCGACCCCAGATTAATAAAGGGACTGAGCCAAAAAGAAAATGAATGAATGAAAATAATCCTGTCAAACCGTTAATGCAGAAATTAAAAGTAAACTTGACATATCTTGCTCTTTCTGTGTATGTAGGGCTGTCAATTGATTAAAAAAATTAACTAATTAATCACACTTTTGTCTGTGATTAATCATGATTAATCACGGAAAGCCGTATTTATTACAGAAATAAAAACACAGGCATGTAAGTGCCAATTGAATTTTAAAACAATCAATGCCAATAACAAACAAAAATTATTTCCATGTTGGATTCTAAGTGAACTAAAAAAAATTCAAAATACGGAAATATGGAAATTTGAGGAAAAAAATAACAATAATAAAGTATTGAATACAAACAATTGTTTTCATTTTAAAGTTGTTTTGCAAGTTGAGAACATTAATTATAAAGTAGGAACAATTTTGCTTAGTCCTCCTTAACATTAGCCAGTTGCTATAAGACAGTACTGTCTGTTGACATTATCAGGTGACAACACACGCATGCACGCAGGCACACACACACACAGACAGACAGAGACACACATTCCCTTCAAATCATCAACACGCACCGGTTCAAGTATGGCTGTATTTCTCAAGCAAGGATTCTGATACACGCTTTACAAAAGTTGCGTGTAGGGAGGAAACACGTCAAACTTAATGAAACATTTGAGGGTGCTTGGAATCAACTTAAGAGAGGAATGGGCTGTCTTTGGCAGCTTGCGACATCATCTGGCACATCACTGAGTACATTTACATGGATCCATATTATCCATATTATCGCCCGGTAACCTCTATGGACGCGCCGGCCCTGAACACACGTGTTACTTTCTCCGCGATGCCCGGCAGCAACAGCTCGTTACTCACAGGCTCGTGCAAATGATGAGACGGACAAAAGTACCTGATGCATGCCCTTCTTTTACTTCTTTTAGTGCTTTCAGCTTCACAGTCCAAAACAGCTCCCGGGTGGAATTACAGGAGTAAACTTAACACAAAACCGGATCAAACTTTCTCCCTCTACTTCACCGCGCACACACACACAGCGCGCGCTCACATTCAACCGCATGCGTGGCGAACTACACACCCTCAATGCCCTGCGCCATGGACTACAACCCCGTAAAAGCCACAACAAGAAATTAAAAAAACTGCGTAAAATGCGTAAATTTTTTAATATTGTTTTAGATTTTTCTAAAAAAAAAAAAGAAAAGGTTACATTTGAATAACAATTACATGCTTAAGAAACAATGCATTAAAGCAAAGACATGAATGACCAAATATACTTTAAAAGTTACTTTAAAATGCTTTAGGCTTTTATAATGTTTATATATTTGTTTATATAATGTTTATTTATTTTTTTATGTAATATTTTCTAAAGTATTATTTTAAAAAATATAGTTAAAAGGCCTTGTTTGAGTTGTTTATATTAATTGATTAAATATGTGCCTTCTCTCAGCTTCATGTATGGGGAACTTTCTGACAAAGAAACCAGCGAGAAACTTCGCCAGACCTTCGAGAACTACGAGATGAACTCCTTTGAGCTGCTGATGTACAAAAAGAACCGTGAGTTGGCTGTTTGAGATAGTTTGAAACGTCTTCATGCTTATCCCGTTCATCAAGTGATTCAAAGGTTGCTGATATTGCAGGGATGCCAGTGTGGTTCTTCGTCAAAATCGCTCCCATCCGAAACGAACAGGACAAAGTTGTGCTTTTTCTCTGCACCTTCAGCGACATCACTGCCTTCAAGCAGCCCATTGAAGACGACTCCTCTAAAGGTTTGATGCATTTCTCGTCGTCTCAGATGTTTGACCTCATCTGAAAAGATTTAGGAAACTGAAAAAGTGTCTGGGTGTTCAATGTTCAATCATAATTTCTCAACTCAACCCTCAAGGTCAGCTTTCAGGCATAGTTTATCTTCAACAGCTATCAGGACTGGGTTTCTAGGTCCATTCCCAAGTGTTTTAGGCTCAGGCCCTGTAAATTCTTGCAGTCTTTTTCTGAGACCGTAACATAATGGCATTTTGTCTGTCAGGTAAAAGTGTGCTGTGGAGCTCAGTTCAGTTCAGTAGCAGTTCAGGCTTTTAGAGTGAAGCTATCCATCAATTAGGGCGGGGCTATCAGTCATTTAGGGTGGGGTTATAAGACATTAGGTGCGACTTCATGCAGCGCTGCACAGATGAAATCGAAAAGATTGAAATCTGTCTTAAATCGGTGCATGCCAGTTTGTCCGGCTTGATGCTGCGCTGATGCCACATGATCAAAGTACTGAGACAGCGCTCCGAGATCGGACTGCAGGCTAACCCAATGTAACATCTGAACACCGACTGCATGAGCTGTGATCACGACATTACGTATGTGCGTTTTGTGTTTATTATCGTACAACTTCCGTCTCACAAATTTCCAAACAAACAATTCACTTTATGCCATCTCTATCTTGTACACATCATTAAAAGACTACAAATATTTCACTGCAGTCATCATCTATTTTTGTTAAATAATTTGTTTGGATAGGTTTATTTTCGGCCATTTTTATACAGACAATTTACTCTGCAGCTCCATAAACAATTTAAATCATATACATTTTTTGGTGACTAACCAAATACAGTATCAACTCAAATAAGTCTTACAGATGTAATATCATAAAGGTTAATTAATTATTTTATAAAATAATTCCAAAATAATTTATGAAATAATTAAATTTATAAAATAATTTATGAAAATAATCCTTCCAAACCGTTAATACAGAAATTAAAATTAACGTTGATATATCTTTCTGTGTATGAAAGTGCAGCTCACTTATTTTGGGAAAGTCCTTTTGTTTAATCTTTTTGTATTAATGTGAATGCTTTTATTGTTTTTATATTATTTATAAATGATGTTATACAATGCAAGTTTTTGTATAAACCCAGTAGGGCTGCACGATAACAGAAAAAAACTATAATCACGATTATTTTGCTCAAAATGTTAATCACAATTATTAATGACATATTTCTTTTATATATATAAAAAACCCCACTTGTAATAAAACTTGGCAGGGGTTAGATACTTTAGATTAAGAATCAAATACTCTGCTAAGAATTTGGCCACTGGAGAGGACCTTCAATAATAATCTAAACATCTGTTGGATCGCAAGATGTGCTCAAAAGTGTGGCTACATGTGGTGAAGAACGATGGCAAAGCTAAGTGTAAATATTGTAATGAACTTCTAAGTTATAAAGCAGGGTGCTGCGACCAACATGACAAAGCATCTGCGATTGATTCACTACTTCACAAACATTCTGCATCCCGGGTGCAACCAACAATAGTAGTGCATTTTAGTTGAACCTTTTGAGCGTGCTGAGCAGTTCAGTGTTAGTTTTTATTTAAATAACTTGAGGTGAAACTAAACAGCGCATTCTCTTGACTACTCATTCATAAATAGCGGTATGTGCTGCTGAAGTGCAGGAGAGACGGCTTTACTCTCTGTCATTCATAATCTTAGCTGTTGTATTGGAGTCGAAAGAATATATTAAGGTAGAATGTACTTTTAAACAGTCCCGATATGTTTAATCTTTTTCATTTGCTAAATATCTGTCATTTCTCTTCTGCAAATTAGATATTTTTTAAAAATCTGCTTGATTCTTTTAAAACCGAAAGTAGCACTTGTAAATAGGTTTTTCCATAAGATACACCTTTGTGAATGTTTAATTTTATGTGTATAATCTTTTATGTGCTTTTTAATAATTTTATTCTATTCAAAGCAGCAGAACGCGTGCAATCAATTTCTGATCCTTTGCATAAAGTTTTAAATTTTTCAAGTTTTCAAAACTGGTAATTTAATTACTTTCGATGTGCTAAAATATTTGTTTAACGAATGTTATTTTAAAAAAGCAAACACACATATTAAAACTGTAAAACAGAATAAAATACATGGTCTAATCGGAAATAAAGGAAATTAGTTCTCTATTTCATTATTTAATGCATAAAATTGGCTAGTCTTTTTATAAAGTGAGTTTGATTGAACTGGAACTTTTCATTACATTTTTTGTTTCTTGTGAATAATAAAAGTTGCATATTGATGAAAATGAACCTGAATACTCATGTGAACAGGGCCACAATGACTTCTTTTTTTTACATTGAAACAATTGGATACAGTGTCTTATCGCGTCAGAAAAAGTTCAGCGAATATTTGATTAACTTAGAAATAAGATGTCTGGTTTAGTGATTTTAAAGTGTTTAGTTCTGCAAAGCAGAATTCTCCTGAGCTCATTAACCCACTGGTGACAGCCACTTTTTGATGGTTTTTAAGGAGTTTTTCTGTGTTACCTTGGGAAGTTTGGACTGAAAAGGAGGTTATAGAAAAAAACACTTGCAATCTAGACACAGTCACCTCATGCTTATGATGCTGGACAATCCGAAAACTCCACCCATTAAAATAACAGCTTGGTCTTTATACTGTAAAATCGCGACGATATTTAATTATTGATGGTGGGCCACAATTATCGTTATCGTCATAATAATATGATTAATCGTGCAGCCCTAAAACCCAGTTTGTATCTATAAATGTAAATTAATGTAGACTCTTTTTAGCATATTTAAACAAGAACTGGAGCAGTAATAACATACCATTCAACATCTAGTCTCCTAAACAGTGGTTTAAACTCTTAGAATTTGTGCTTATTGCTTTGTTTAACAGGCCTATTCATTGATATTTATTTCTTTTTCATGTGCCCTCCTGTTTGCCCCTTATTATACTTTTGCTATAGGCTACTTAAATTTAATGAATAATTGCCTTTGTTTTTAAAAATGAACTAGTTTACTAGTTTATAGAGACTGTAACTGATGCTCTTATTTGTTCTGTAAATCTTTTTTTGTTGTTTAAATAAATACATAAATAAGTTCTTGGTTACAGCATGTAATCTGTCATCATGCAGCAAACTATGAGCCCCGAAGTACCTGATGACCTCATTTTCAACTCCACCCCCGCTGCGCTTGGCTATTCTTGTTGAATGCTGGCTGCAGCCCTGCTTCAGAGTCAAACGCACCTATATATGGCGGGGCTATCTGTTATTTATGAAGGGGCTTTCAGTCATTTAGGGCGGAGTTATCAGTGATTTAGGGTGGAGCTGTTAGTCATTTAGGGTAGAGCTATCAGTCCTTTTGGGTAGAGCTATCAGCAAGTTAGGGAGGAGCTATCAGTAATTTAGGATGGGGTTATTGCTCTACATTTTTTAATACTTTCAGAAACCGTTAGGGTCAACCTTAATTTCTATTTTATGCCAACTTTGAAGCTGCAGTCCACATGTTTTGTGTGACCCCTTAGTGAATATGAATGTTTTGCTGTGTTTATGTGGCTGTCAGTCATGTGGATACAGTGTCTAGTGATTATGTGTTTTAACAGTTTGAAACAAATAAAACTTTTCACCTGAAAACTTCATCAAAATAACTGATAAAAAGACATCGCAAGACATTGCACAGGCAGTGGAGTTTAAAGAGTTAGTTCTCCAAAAATAAACTGTTCATTACCACTCACAATAGAAAAAAAAAACATTATTTCAAGCTTACCATTGTGAATCAAGCTAGTGTAAGGTTTAGTAATGTACATACTGAAACACACACACACACACACACACACAAACACATATATATGTGCATTTAAGCTTTTTTTTTTCATCTGATTTTAGGCTGGGGGAAGTTTGCTCGTCTGACACGGGCGCTGACCAGCAGTCGTGGTGTTTTACAGCAGCTGGCGCCGACTGTCCAACGAGGTGAAAATGTCCTCAAACACTCACGTCTGGCCGAGGTAAACAGTGTTTGTGACTACTTCTGTGTGTCGAGGTTTATGTGGTTTATAGTGACACGCAGTCTAATAATGACATGGGAATGACCTGAGTTATACACTAAATAGTTAAAATTCAAAATTTGCCAATTCACCAAGTTTCCTGTGGGGGTTAACTGTATAAAATACATTATGTCTGTGGAGTGACCCTGTAAACCATGTATGCAAGTATGTCTCTCTGTGTGTGTGCTCCAGCACTTTCATCAAAGAACCCTCTATCCATTTATACCTGAGCAGTCTTGGCCCAGAGTGTGTGCTGCAATCCCAAAAGCCCGTCTGCTGTACTCAGATAAATCTCCAACATGTGCTTCTGCTGTTCACGTCACACACTCCCTCAGTTTCAGTTCAGCCAGGGTGTCCGCAGGGTCTTAAAAAGTAAAAGTTGATAAATCAATTTAGAGAAATTTAAGGCCCTTAACAAGTATTAAACCACCTTCAGTGCTATTTTAAAAGGTTTTAAATATTATATCATTTTGGCTATGCAATGTATAGTTGTATGCTAAAGTTTGCTTGAATTTGGTTGGTTTTATTTAACAAACCAACACTATCTCACGGCACCATGTGTTTTGGCACGTATAGCGGTCTTGTTTTGACCTCAAATGTTATTTGTTGTTGTTTTTAGATAACTAACCAACTAAAAATACATTGAAATTAAGATAAGAATTACAGCAAACGAAATTCGTTTCAAAAAGATATTTGTTTTCAAGAAAAATATACGAATTATATTTTTGTTTGTGCCCCTCCACCACTCACCATACAGGGGATGATGTGTTTCGCTCTGAGGGAAATAAGGATTTCATGAATTCTTCACTGTGATCGTATCTGAAATCTCAGTTATATATTTCCTAATGTTTTCATATGCCATTATTTTAAAGATTATGTCTTGAGCATCTGATTTTTTCTCTGTGCTGATGTGCTTTCATTTTCTTCAGGCGAGGGAGTGTTTAATAAGAAACCCTGGCAGGAAAATTTACATTCAGATTTTAAAGAAAATATCTTGATGTTAGAAAGGAATCATAAGTTTGATCCTATCCATGTCGTAAGGAATGCCCTAAAATAATGTAGTTATTATTATCAGTGTTTATTGAGATTGAAATAAGATAAAAAAAATTGCTTTGGGAAATAATGTTCGTCATAGACGTCAGGGGACGACTGATCATGAATTAACGTGTAGTCTGGCACATTTGGGATGGGTGACCACATGGGAAAGCTGGGTTGCTGCCGGAAGTGGTGTTAGTGAGGCCAGCAGGGGGCGCCCAACCTGCGGTCTGTGTGGGTCCTAATGCCCCAGTATAGTGAAGGGGACTCTATACTGCTCAGTGAGCGCCGTCTTTCGGATGAGACGTTAAACCGAGGTCCCGACTCTCTGTGGTCGTTAAAAATCCCAGGATGTTCTTCGAAAAAGAGTAGGGGTTTAACCCCGGCATCCTGGCCAAATCTGCCCACTGGCCTCTGTCCATCATGGCCTCCTAACCATCCCCATGTCACAATTGGCTTCATCACTCTGTCTCTTCTCCACCAATCAGCTGGTGTGTGGTGTGCGGTCTGGCGCAAAATGGCTGCCGTCGCGTCATCCAGGTAGATGCTGCACACTGGTGGTGGATGAGGAGATCCACCCATTGTGTAAAGCGCTTTGAATGCCCAGAAAAGCGCTATATAAATGTAAGGAATTATTATTATTATTATTATTAATTGTTACCCACAACAAGTCAAGATTTTATCAAGAAAATAATCTGACATTGACTTTCGTAACCAACAACAAAAATTTTGTGATCTGACCAGGGCTTTAGCTTTTTGTTTTTTAAATGCTTAACAATAAAGCAGACAATTAAACTTAGTTAATAGGTTACATTAAATTTGAAATGACAATACCTAAACCATCCCCATCGTTCTCCCTCTCTTCTCAGATGAGGTGGTAAGCCAAATCCAAGGTTACCATGGGCATGTATAAACTGCATTTATATCGCAATATTTATCGCAGAAAAATAAACTATCACAATATTTTTCCAATATGGTGCAGCCCTCGTAGATTCCATCATAAATGGTAAAACTGAGTGGTCCAACAAGGATCAAAATAATAATTATCCTCTCTTCTTCTCTGCTGATCTGCCAGGTATTGCAGTTGGGATCAGACATTCTCCCACAGTACAAGCAAGAGGCTCCCAAAACGCCTCCGCACATCATCCTGCACTACTGCACCTTCAAAACCACCTGGGACTGGGTGATCCTCATCCTCACCTTCTACACTGCCATCATGGTTCCCTACAACGTGTCCTTTAAGACCAAGCAGAACAACGTCACCTGGCTGGTGGTGGACAGCATCGTGGATGTGATTTTCTTGGTAGACATTGTGCTCAACTTCCACACCACCTTTGTTGGGCCGGCAGGAGAGGTGATCTCAGACCCCAAACTGATCCGAATGAATTACGTCAAGACCTGGTTTGTGATTGACCTGCTGTCCTGTCTGCCGTACGACGTCATTAACGCCTTCGAGAATGTTGACGAGGTGAGACTATTACACTTTTTTTTTTTCTTTGTCAGATATTTCCCACATGATGTTGAACAGATTCAGGAATTTGCTATTTGCATGGCGACTTTGTAAGTGAAAACTGAATGATGCACTAGTGAGAAAACAGTTAAACAGAGCATCTGCAGCACCAGGATAAAGAATGAGCCTCCTCTATTCAGCCTCTTTACTTTCTCTTTACTTTTACTCCTTTACTTTACTCCTTTACTTTAGTGGAGTAAGGAAACAGTGGAAACTCACTCCACTGAAAACATCCATTAGCCCACATATTTAATCTCCTTTGTTAAGAGCTAAGATTTGTTCAAAACTATTTCTAAATTCAGCTCTAATCTCCAGCAAAGGAATAAATAAACAAAAATAATGAAGTGTGCTCAAACAACTGAGTTATATACAAACAAACGTCCTGTTTTTATGCCCCAAATCGTGATGCAGACGTCTCCAAAACCCCACAGGTGGACAAATCTACACTTGTGTTTATTAAAGCAAATATAAATATGCAGATATAATAATAACAACATTATACTGATGCAGACTGTCATGAATGAATTGAAAAAGTCCCAGAGGTGAAGAAGGCA